>JAWQUT010000256.1:142274-167304 GCA_033807755.1 Ellobium chinense | reverse complement strand
AGACAGCTTTCCACACCTACTGTTTAACGCTTCCTTCTAATCTTGACAAGATCAATAAATAGATTTTGAGAACTTTGGCAATGAATCAGGCTACCTTATATTTTAGACCTTTTCACACAGTGAACTGGGTAATCTTCCCCTTCGAGCACTTGATTTTCAAAACCCCACCTAATCTGAGTCTACAAAATGTAAAGTTATTTTCGCTCTTTAATTAAGTTTAAGTCTAACCCCATTCCCCCTTGTCCATGACCAATATTCTGTTTTTATAGGGATTATAAGATATTACATAACCTTTTGCTAGGTACTTGTGGCATCTTCATATCTATACCTTATATTCTCTCTCTATAGACGCTTTCGCTCTGGCAGTTAACTGCACTACACATCCATCTACTGAGACCGCGTGCGAGCAATCACTTGAAATGTTCTCCCAATTAATGTGAATCGGCATTAAATATTCAAGTGCCATGTGCTGAGCATGAATAGGCATAATGGGTTCCATCTGACCTGACTGGCACGCTGGAGAGGAGATGAACTTAGTCATTTTACATTCGTGTCTTCACTCTTTTCATTCATCCTTCCTTCCTCTCTATTTTCTTCCTTTTATCCCCATTTATTCCTTCTTTCCTTCGTTATTCCTGTCTTCCATTTTTCTTGCCTGCCCATTAGTCTCTTTTATTTCTTTTTTTATTAATTCATCCCGTGCTCTGTCTGTCTGTCTGTCTGTCTGTCTGTCTGTCTGCCTGACTATCTGCCTGCCTAACTGCCTATCTATCTGTCTGTCTGCATGCCTGTCTGTCTGTCTGTCTGCCTGCCTGTCTGTCTGTCTGTCTGTCTCTCTGTCTGTCTATCTGTCTGTCTGTCTGTCTCCTTTGTCTCCCACCCATCTCGCCCCATCCCAGTTCATGTCAAACCTGTTCTGCCTCCTCTAAAGCTCCCTAGACGCTCTTTCATCATCAAAGGTCTGCTTCCCGTCGCTTTCTATAGCGTATCTGCCGTTCTCTGATTAAACCACTCATCAAGCAAATTGATAGGAATGGAGTAAATAGTACATAGGCCTTAAACTCTATGAAGTCCATGGCTCCAATATCTTACCTTCCTATGTCTTAGAGCTTCTTTGAATGCTAACCCTGTCATTTTTTTTTTCCATGGTGCTGTAATTACCCATCATTTCATCCTACAGGATAATATTGCTTTAGCACGCGTAGAAATTCTTAGTATCAGTCCTTGGGACATAGGGAAATAAGGAAATAGGAACTGTCCATTTAAACGGCATAATGGACGAAGGGAATCAATGGGAAGGACTACATATATCTCATTTTTAAAATCTTGGAAACGTCTGCGCAAAAGGTTAATGAGAAAATGATTAAAAAAATTACTGGACTCCGGGTAAGATCTAGTCAGTTCTAATAATCAAATATATCCTTGAAAAGCCTTAACTGGACTTGCGCGTTTATGACCGAGGAGAGTAAATAGTATTCCAGATTAGAGGTTACCAATCTGAATTGTCTTCTATGGGCACATCATGGACAGTCTCGAAAAAAGAGGGTACTATACCAACAAAACTAGAGTTACTGACTGACTTGACCTTTCTTGACTAATATTAAGTGAATAATTTAAAGAAAAGGGTACGCATGACTGCTTGTTGGCGTAAAAGGGTACAGCCACCGAGAATAGGCTGGGAACCCCTGTCCTAGATCCTGGCATCTAAGCTGTCATTACGACTAAGACTAAAGAGAAAAGGTAGAAAATAATCAGTTGTTGTCCACTGCCCCGCGCTCACTGGCAGTCAGATAGTAAAATACAAGGGGGCAGTAACCCACAGCTGGCTGACAAAAGGGCCAGCAACCCGTCTCGTGTCAGAGAAGGGACAGTAACCCGTGGCAGATTAAGGGGGAGAGCATTCCGTGGTCATAGAGCAGCGGTGATAGGATCATGTTTGGGGGAAAGTGGATTGTCTCGAGGTCTGAAAGACTGAGACGGTGGGTGGTGTGGCAGGCAGACTGTGATACCATTGTTAAAATGGATTACTGTGTTAAGGATAATGTGGATTGCCTGGATTCTTGTATTGTGGAAAGCTTACGTTGTTTATGTTGTTACGGGGAGTTCAGTGTAATCCACTCCCCGTAATCTCAACTGTTGGGGAGCATGGTGAAAGTTCTGAGATGTAAATGGAGACGTGGTTATTCAGTGACTTTCATATTGTTATTATTCTTCTGTTTATATGATGTAATGATTATGCGGAAGATGCAGTTAAACCGATTACCGTTAAATAGTTTTAACCGTAGGTTCTTTAATTCTGCAAGCTAAAAGCTACTAAGGATGCATTCAGTATCAATACACTAATATAACTCTTACGATGGTAAGAGCTCCCATCATTAACGCGCAAGCTCTCAATTATCTATATTATACGAATGGACCGGGAGTGTGGCACGCTGTGTTCCATCGCGATCAATGCCGAAACTATCGTCCGTACAATTCTACCAGTACCATCAACCTTGACCAAATAAACCGGAGAAGATTTACGGTCAGTGTGTACTCGCTGGACTTTTCAAGGTTCATATCGGGAAGGCAATAAAATGCCACTTCCCCCACGCCGTTCTTATCAAGGATAAGGTTAAAATTTCTAATTCTACTGTCCTGTCAATGATGATTTCATGCCATATAAAGCCGTCGAACACCACAACAACGCGTAAGTCCGTAATGTAGTTATCCATCAAGCTGCGTCTCCTTCATGGAGCTGGACTGTGTGCTAGTATTAAATAGTGCTAATGAGAGAACTGGATTTCCATTAAGAATTTGACATCTAACATTATCTCGTCTTATTTTATTGCTATGAAAAATTTAAGATGATATCTAACAGTATCTCATCTTATACCAACTTATCTGTGTTCCACAGACTTCCGAAGGCATAGAGCTCAGTTACACAGATGACACGGCCCAGTTGACTGTGTTGGAGATCTTCCCAGAGCATGAGGGTGACTACACGTGTACTGCGACTAACACACTTGGCACTGCGTCTACACACTGTCGGCTTTCCTTAGAAGGTACGTATGGGTGGGAACAATTTTCTTTCTCTTTGCATTTTTCTAATACATTAACCCTCAAAGTCCCAAGAGTAGTAATGTTACTACAGTGACACAGCTGGTTCTTTTAGATGTTTTGAGTAAATGGTTTAGATCTTTCCGACATAATTTTTATGCTGTCTGTATAGACTTTTTATTGTTATGTGGTAATATATGTGCCACTGTACTTTGGTTCTTCGAGGAGCCATATCTACATAACACTTGTTATGGAAACACCAAGCTCATGTGCCACATAAGGCACAGTGGGTCTTTGAGGGTTAAATTGTCACTGAATTTGCATTCCATTTTTTTGTGTGTGTGTGTCTTAAAAGCGAGAGCAGTAGATGGTTACATGATACTGTACAACTGATCAATTTTATGTAGTGGTGATATTAAAAAAAAAAAAATTCTATTTTATAAGCACACAAACATGCGCTTGTGAGGAAAAACTCCCGAGTTAGGACCAACTCTGAAAGACCGTATTTATGAAACTATGCACTAAAACACCTGCATTTAATGGCTTCGACCAAAAGAAAAAGAGAAGAGCCCATTTTGAGGCTAATGAATAAACATTTAGCAGTGGCAGATTGAAATAGCCCATCCTATAGTTCAACTCCATTTTCAGACAATTCCAGCAGAATGTCATGTCAGTTTATGAGAAGCCAAGACTTTACAACAAGTAGTTTTACTTTATACAACAGAGGTTAATTTAGTTTATAAACATAACCGAAACTGTTTGCCGTAAGGTCAGAGCTTTTCAGAGTTTGGGGTAATTGACATGGTGTCCTTGTGGAATAGCCCTATCCAAGCTTATACGTCTAAAACCGAAATGAAAAAAAAAATACTAGTTTGTCCCATTCTTTTCCCATTGTATTTAATACGCAACAAATCATTATGGTGGACGTTTGGGAACCCTGCAAACACTGTATATGATAAAAATATAAAATTTCTATACTAAAAATATTTTTTTCAGCTTCAAACAAGACCGAAGGTCGCGCCTTTGAGGGCCCAGTGTCCTTCCCACCTAGGATTGTATCCTTGACCCCAAAGGTGGTGTCCCTGGCTCGTGATTCAACTCTTAACTTGACTGTAACATTTGTCGGAGAGCCAGCCCCAACAGTGAAGTGGATTTTAGCAGGGAAAGAGCTGACCTCGGGTGAGTGTCTGTCTGTCTCTCTGTATGTCTATGCTTCCGCTAATGTCTTTCTCCCTGTCTATCTTCAGTGTTTGTGTCTGTTGTCAGTTGTCCGTTGTACTTAGCTGCTCTTTCCTTCACATCTTCACATGCCCGGCCTCCTCACTGTCTTCTTGTATTCCCCATGTCCGTTGCTTGTCTTTCTGTTTATCATTATTGGGAGACACCACCCTATTCTAGTAGTTGTACTGCACTAACCTGGTGTGCAACCTATCACCATGAGCGCACTAGATTTCTATGGACACACTTCTGTATGTGTATGAACACAGAAGTCTAGAGTAATCCGGTATGTCAGTACATGCTTGCCAAATGGCGAACTTGGATCTTACTTGAGAGCTCGTGCATTAACGCTGGGATCTCTTACAATAGTGAGAATTACAATAGTGCATCGGTGCCGCATGTGCCCTTAGTAGCGCTCAACATGTACAATTAATATAATTCTCAACATGGTAAGAGATCCCATCGTCGATGCACAAGCTCTCTACTGAAATATCATCATTCTGTAATGGATAATGTCCAATAATGAGAACTAGTAACTTGAATAACCGTACTTGACTATTCCTCGCTGGATACTACCTTATAACAATAATTTACTAATAGGAAGTCCATGACATAATTATTTCTAAACAGAGCTTTCTCTTTACACGGAGGATGTGAGTTTCGCGACTCAAAGTTCAACTCAAATTCGCGAAAATTAGATCCTTGTGAACAAACAAAAACAAAAACAACATTTCTGCAGTATTATAATTTGCCCACCGATCGCTCCTAAAGTGTGTGTGGTTTGGAGGGGAGGGGGGACGTCGTTGTATAGCCCATCCTTCAACCACTTTACAATGAGTAATAATTACCATACTGTACAAGTATGTCATTGAGTACTGTGCATTCCTGTAAAGAGTATCCTTAAATGGGGCTAGTCTAGTCACGAGAGCATTGGCAGTAAGGGTTAAGCGGATGATGCAACAGAGCGACGATGTCTGAACTCTCTAAGTTTCAAACCGCTTTTCTGGAAAATATTGGAATGTGATTTTCCAGAGATTCCAAGAAAAGTTCAGTATGCTCCATCTCATGTCCCTCTTTCCGTAAAGTCTCATTTGCATGCTCTTGTTACTTGTCTTCTCGCTCGTCCTCCACCTCTAACCTTGGGTCCGCCTCTGGACGCTTTCAGGTTCAAGTGGCTACACAAGTTTTCATTTATCCTTTGGCAGCAAGGGTGTCTTATCTCCTTCTTCAAATTTAGGATTGGTGACTTTTATTTCATGATAGAGTACGCTATCCACTTGAAATACACACGAGTCGTAGTTTCACAAACGCTTCATTCAAGCCACGCGACCACTTATGACATTGCTGATTATAGAATGTTAGATCTATTTTTTTTTTCAAAGGTCAGAAGTAAGTGACACAGGTGGATTTCGTTTAATTGCATAGCCACGTGAGCACTAAAACTTGCAGTTACGAGGAGAGTCCAATAAAGGACGTTGCTTGGGCAACGTCAAATGTTGTGGCCTTTAAAACATTGCGTATAAGCGAAAAGTATGATTAGCAGAATGAGTTGCACTTAATGCCAACTTCATGATCTTGCCAATTTAAGAGTGCATCTTTGCGTGGGCAAAGGTAGATAAACGCGTGTCACCTACACAATGTAATCGTTGTGAGTTACCCTACATTTAATGAGGATTGGACAGTAGTATCATCCAAGGTATGCTGCTATATAAATTCAGTCAGCAGTTCGAATTTTGGCCTGAACACTCGGAAGAACTTCATTCGTTAGATATTTTTGTAATTCTTGGTGAAGTTTGCGGAAATTTTTGATGGTGTTGACATTATTTTTGGCGTCGTCGAAATGAGGCTGATAATTTTAAAAAGATCCAGGTCCGAGATTGGCTGTGTGGTTGACGAAGGTAAGAAAACTACACTCAATTTTTAAAGTAATTTTCCAACAGTAGTCCAACTAATAGTCTCTGAGGTAGGGGGATATGCCTCTGTCATTTATTCAAAGAAAATTGAGCTTGAAACGTAGACGTTCCCATAACATTACAATAAGAAAGCTTGTAAGGAAGCGCTACCTTCAGATGTATTTTTTCTTTCTCAAAATCGTTAAAGCAGAGTTTGCCACGTTTGGAAACTATCTTCAATCTTTTTTTCTTTTCTCAATTGTATTTCTTCCCATATTCTTTTTTCATTTCTGTGGACTGAAGTTAACGTGAACAGCCTGTCTTCTACTTGAATGTGTTTGTCCCTGCGATCCTTGTATAAGGTGTCCGATATGCAGTGACCCATAGCATTTGAGCATCCAGGCTGAACTCTTTAGCAGTGATGCGTACTACAGGGCATGGGTGTAGTGCTTCTGAAACTCACTGGATTGAAAGACGTTCCATAAGGAAAGACATTGTCAAGTGGCATTGCGATTCATGAATGTCTTGACGATGTTTTTGAAAAATATTTTGACCTCTTTGAGAATCTGAAGGAGAACTTTTGATTAAAGACTAGCTACTTATCTGATATACAAACAGATGGTTGTACTGTAGATCACAGAAGATTGATTCTTACTTCAACTGTTTTTTGTTTTTTTTATTTGGCTAGAGTCATCTCATAGTTATCTCTTGAGATTGATCTCAGTAGCATTGCGTTCATTTTCCTACTTCAGTTTTAATTATAGGTTTTGGCACCAAAATACAAGAATAAGCTTTACATTTCTAATGCCTGTAAATATCTACAGGAACGAAATCAATGAAATTGGTTTTGCAGCCAATTAAAAGGAGGCTAAAATCGCTGAACTAGACACTGACACATCAGGCTCTGAAGGTGAATTGGGTCATCCAGTATGAAATTTTTGTTTGTTGGGGAAATCGAGAGGAAGATCATTTGTATACACAGAAACACTGATTTGTAGACAAGTGGTCAATAACTGTGGATAAACTAAGTTTTTGTGAGGCATAAAAGGGGAATTATATAGTATGAACTTTTTCTTTGATTGCTATTTTCTCAGATTTTTGTTTCCAAAGCAAGGGGAGAGCCCTTCCATTTCATACAACTAGACTATATCACAGACCAGAACACTTCACGTAAACTTGATATGAGATCAATAGTAATTTTAGACGAACTGATCTGATCTATACTGCAGCAATTTTGAGTAATTGATCTAAATTTCAGTTCAATTCACTTCACATCTACCTCGAAGCAAAGAACCGAATGCCAGTTCAAAAAAGCAAGAGGAACTGATTTGTTCTGAAAACTTCTCAGTTTTCATGAAACTGAGCTAAACTTGATCTTAGTCCTTTTTTCACCTTAATGAATTGAACTTGATCTGAACTGACTTTTTTTGGTGAACTTGCCCAACGGGGTCAGTAACTTGATTTAGTGAAAAAGTGACTTAACTGCCAGAACACTGTCTGCCAGATAAATCATTGTTTGGCTGTATCCCAGTTACACAGATAATAACAGTATCAGTGAGACAGCTCGGTGCTGGTTCATAAACAGGGTTGGGCAAGTTCATCAAAGAATTCAGTTCAGACCAAGTTCAGTTCACGAAAGGAAAAAGCCCCTGAGATCAAACTTAGCTCAGTTCTTTGAAAACTGACTAGTTTCCAGATCAGATCAGTTCTCCTTGGTTTCAGAAATCGGCAGTCGGTTCTGATTTTTGAGGTAGGTGCGAATTGAAATTAAATTTAGGTAGAAAATGACAGTTCAGATCAAGCAATCAAAATAGCTACGGTTCAGATCCAAATCAGTTCGTCCAAAACAGCTGTTAAGCTTAGACCAAGTTGAAGTGAACTGATCTCACGTTCATAAACCGCGTTCATATGATCTTAGTTCTGCCCAGCCTTCCGCATAAATCAGCTCTGAACTCGATCCAGTCCTTCATGTCCTTGCTCTTAATCGGGTGCCCCGCAATTCCTTTATCAGAACTGACCGCATAATCAGTCTCTTTTTGTATGACTCCGACACGATGAAAGAGAAATCTGCCTCATTGAAGGGTAATGGGGATAAGGTTGTCAATAGCCACTGACCAGTGTCCACCTATTGAATAATTTATAGTGTCGAATAATCAGAACCATTTAGAATCGGTCAAACAAACGGCAAAGTTGGTAAATTGTGCGAAACGGGACTTAAGGCTAATCCTCAGAATCAAAGATCGTAGCCGGAAAATGACTTTGAAGTCGCATGGCCTACTTGTATTTATTCAGATGGGATTAATGTTAGACAGGTAAACTTACCGTTAGCGTTGGAGATTGTTTAAAGGTGAATTGGAAGGATTGATAAGGAAACAATTCTAGAAAAGGGTCATTGTGCGCAAACAATTCGGACTCGAGAAAGAAAGAAAGAAAGAAAAAATGAAAGAATGAATGAAAGAAAGAAAGAAAGAAAGAAAGAAAGAAAGAAAGAAAGAAAGAAAGGAAGAAAGAAAGAGAGTGAGAGACAGAAAGAAAGAAACTTTATATGGCTTATGTCCCAAGGATTACTGACTATCGATTACTGGTTAGCAGAACAGACATCCATGCACTCTTGAGAGACACATAGCTAGTCTACTCAGTCCTCTGAAGCAGTCGTCCGAAGGTATAGATGCTGATGGTACCGATCGCTTTTTGATTATGCATTCACCTTTCCATTCCTCGTAGCCTCTCTCGATATGTCCCAAGGATTTATGTGCGCCCAAAAGTGGTGACGAAATATTGTGTGATTTCAATGAACTGAAACCATCGGTTTCAAAGTGGGATTATCTTTAGACCTGATATTATGTCGTTTCCTTGTTTCGTCAGCACTCCAGCTGCTGCTCTGTTCAGTACGGTTATTTCTGCATTAAAATGACGGCACACTAGTGCTGTTTTCAAGCGAAGAGGACCGATATCTGAGGGCAAAGTGGATTACGGGACTGATGTTGTAAAATGTAAAAATGTACTGTTAGGTACTGGAGTATTGCCCCAAACCATCGGGTGCTGTTTGAGCCAGTCTTAAGTTTCAACAAACGTATCCATTTTCTTCTGGTTTGCTTTTCTGGCACGCTTATTTTGAACATTTGATGTTCTAACTGAAATCCATGCACGGTAGTAACTGAATGGTGTCGTTTAATCTGGGTAACTCATGAAAACCATGTAATTACGTGCAACAACTCCTTAGCGAAAGTTATAAACATATCAATATAATTTCTAGACTGGCTGCAAAAGTATTACCCTCTTTCTTTTCATACAAAAAAAAATATAACCAACAACACTAACAGCAAACTACACATCTTTTTCATCTTCGTTTTTTTTTTCTTCTTTCTTCTCTCATTGTCTTTCTTTCACACACAAAGATGCATCCATATCCATGAATGTACGCATGGATTTTTCCACCACTCTTCCTCGATCAGTCTCTCTTGCCGTCCCTCCATCATTCCTTCAGTCTACTTAGTGTCTCCTCTACCTTCGACCTGTCCATTTGGTTGTTTACGCTGTGTTCACCTAGCCATTGTTTGAGCTCTGAGCGCCCATACACCCAGTAATTACACCGCCCTTCATCTGTCTCGTTATATCCGTGTTATGAACCATGAGCAACAAGACAGAGCCATTCCACGGGAGTTGTCCCTTCTGTCACGTTATTTCCATGTTATGAACCACGATCATCATAGTCGGGCCATCCCATGGGACTTGTTTTTTTCTATCACGTTATATTCACGTTATGTATCGGGATCAACGCAATAGGGCCATTCCATGGGATTTGTCCTTCTTGTTACGTTGTATCCATTTTAAACATAGCGCGCCCTTTACCCAGCAAAAAACATTCCGCCTTCTATCACGAGATATCTGTGCTATGAATCATGAGCAATAAATTAGGGTCGTTACACACACACACACACACACACACACACACACACACACACACACACACACACACACACACACACACACACACACACACACACACACACACACACACGCACTCGCACGCACACACATACACACGCACACACACCACCACCACCGGTTTTACGGTATTAATGCATAATTTTCCTTGGAATGGCCCACATTGCAAAGCGATAGTCCACGCAGGTCTCTCTCTCTTTGTGACCACACAGAGTCCCATTTGCATTGTGTTGTTAACAAGACACATAGGTTATTTTGCCATAAAATGGCATTACAGAGCAATCCAAGGCTATTTTGCCATAACAGAGCATTAAAGAGCAGTTCAAGGCTATTTTGCCTTAACGCTTCACCATAGAGCAATCCAAGGCTATTTTGCCTTAACGTTTTACCATAGAGCAATCCAAGGCTATTTTGCCATAATAATAATATAGCAGTGAAGAGTGATCCATGTCACTTAATTACAACTCGCTTAACAGCAGTTTCGTGGATCACCAATATTTTAGAAACTAATATTTTATCACATAAAAGTAAAAAACAAAAATCCACCTAATTGCAAAGGTCTGCTTATTCGCAACGTTTCCATGCTTCTAGTGGTTTGCTCTTATGCGTTCTAGTCCGCTTTGTTTACTTGGGAAGCGGCCCGTTCTATAATGGGTATAAATTTCCAGCACACACCGGCAGCTTCGATAAATTACATTAGACATGCATGGGGCAATGAGCACGTATGACGTAATCATCATCTGTGGTCACAAAATAACCCACACATGAAACGCTGGGAGGGCGGCTTACGGCTCGTTCCACAGCCATGAGGTGAGTGCTAAATTTATCAATAATTAATGTTACGGCTCATTCACGTGACTGCCACGCTTCAATAATGCTTAATATTATGGCTCGTTCACAACACACTGTATTATGAAATGGGATGGGTTTTGTCGGGCGTATTTTGCATTTGAAGACCTTAAAGGAAAAATCAACATTACCCAAATTTGATTCACATTTTGGGAAGTGGTGGATGTGCTCTTTAACATTTATGTTTTTTTTTTTTTCTGTGTTGCCTCTAAATCTAATTTCTTGTGATAACTCGCTGTGTTATTAGATTTTTCGAAAATGTTGAATATTGTTCTGCATCAAGATAGCTATAGGTACGACACGACCAAAATTTAAAAAAAATCAACAAACAAACAAAAAATCCAGGTCTTATGCTGGACGTCTTCGCATTTGTTGGCATATTTTGTTGTTGGGAGTACTGACATTTGAGAGCTGAAGATATCGAAATGTGGTTTTGGAAGGGATACAGAGTCGCTAGAGAGTTATGTTGAGGCACACACAAGCACTATCTCATTCAAATGGGAAGGGGTAAGAAAGAAAGAAAGAAAGAAAGAAAGAAAGAAAGAAAGAAAGAAAGACAGAAAGAAAGAAAGAACGAAAGAAAGAAAAAAGGGAACAAAGAAAGAAAGGAGGAAGGGACAGAAAGAAAGAAAGAAAGAAAGAAAGAAAGAAAGAAAGAAAGAAAGAAAGAAAGAGGGAACAGGGAGAAAGAAAGAATAAAAAATTAAGAGAGAGAGATGGGAAAAGTGCATGTACATCAAAACCAATGTTCTAATAAGGGAAGTGCTACAAAAAGCCCAGTTCCTGTCCCGTACTCATAAAAACCCATCATTGCGTGTCTATATTTGGGGCGACCAGCCAGCAATCGTAATACTCACCCACGGCTCACCCACGACTCACCCACGTCTGCAGTTCTTGTTACCTCATTACCCCGTTCCCGCATTCTGTATGATGCTTCAGCAGCGGGCATATCGATTACTGTAAAAATTCGGGCTCTGTGATTACTTGCATCGTGCATGAAATTCTCAGCAAGTTCTACCAATAGCAGAATCGTGGCAAACAGTGTGGTTATGTCGACGGTTATATCTTCATGCCTCAGGATTCTGTACTTCCACTGGATCTTACCATGGTTAGATTGACATCTAGGCAATTGTTGTTTTTTTTTTATTTATAAGGACAACTCCGGGCGTCTAGTGTAAAATAGTAAAAAAAATATCTTGAAGTTCTAGGTACTGTGTCGCGTGCCTACTCACATTTCATGCAGTGTTTTTCTCAGGTAGGCTGTTTTCTTGCATTTTTTTTGTTTTGTTTTGTGTAATTATTGAGAAGGTTTAGCGACTGGTGACCCTCGCAGAGCCGTTGAAATGATTCCCCCTTTGTTCTGAATGACATAATAGAATAAGTACTTCCTCTTGTGGAGTACGTGTTGATCAGTTACCAATGAAAATATCGACTAATAATTGTAACCAGTCAATGTTCGACCATTACTGAAAAAGCCCACAACTCAACCCACTATCTCTTTTATGATCTGTCGCGATGTTCTTGCACTTTTTCTGCCTGCAGTTTATTTCTGTTACCTTTTGAGTAGTTAGTTTGAGGAAGGGGGAAGGGGGTGGGGGGAGGGAGGGAAGGAGAGAAAGACACTGTCTGGTTCGCAGATAGTGGATTAATATTTTGTTACGTTATCTTGCGAAAACGATGCTATATTTACTGCTTGCACGCATGCTCATTGTTATGTCCCTTTGCAGTGTTTTGCCTCCCTTGGTTTTCGCGCGTTTTTACTTGGCTTTCGTGCCTTGTAACCGTGTACAGTGTACATAATGCTAATGTTAGTTAACGCATTGCGGTAACCATGGGCAACACCCAAAACAGTAGTAGTGTTCACTGTAGTTAACATAATACGTTAATTAACGTTTGGAGTATGCAGACAGTCACTGTATCCTTTCACATTATTAAATTTTATATCAACGGAATATATCTGTTTCCATGTCAAGTCTCTGTTTCCTGTCTGGAGCAAATTAATCGTCCAAATACAAGTGATGCCGTAATGGTTAGCGCTCTCATAAATTAATGTATGATTACCCGTGTAGGCTCCAATGTGATGCCTTTCGTGGATCAGTGATAATTCTGGCTTAGGTCTAGTGGATGTTGAACGAAACTCAGAAACGAGCGAAAATGCAGAGGTCTGGCTGATTTCTTAGCTGGGAGTTTACGTAAACATGGCGTCAGGTCAGTGAACTGACAGAGTTTAATTAAACAGAAGACACTTTTCTGAAAGGATAACGAATGAAGGGATTTCAATAACAGATCAGTTCTCTTGGATTTTGTACGGACCTGTTAGTTCAACTGAAATCAGTGAACAGAAAATGAGCATAGGGAAGAGGCCTCCAACAAATATTGAAATATATACACAGAAGAAAGGACTGATTTCACAGAGCTAAGTTTGGCTCAGTCCATGATTCTGTTTGGGCAGTTGCAGAGTAAAAGTAATTGCCTCCCTTGCCCTCTTTAATTATACCAAGAAGCAGTTATGGTACTATAATGCTTTTGGCACTTTACGCCATGAGTGACTCACGAACTTGGGCATCCCAGTTAAAAAAAAAAGGGCAACGCTACACATCATTGTTACAGATTAATAAAAGTTTTGATCATAGTCATAGATAAAATGAATAGTCTACAAAATTAAATATCTGTACGAGTTAGGAACAAAATGCAAGTAGACAAGACAGACATCCTCTGAACTAGCAAGAAAAGCAGTAATTCTAACAAATAACAAAGTAAAAAGCAAGTAATAGAAACTCCTACTAATCAACGAACTTTTCTTTTTTTTAAAGCACAAAGTTCGCTCTTTATCAAGGTTCATATCACAAGCGCCTAAAGTATCTGTGAAATAATTAAAACTCCCGGCACTTGTTGCAGGATGAATAGTGTAACAGCTGTTGTTTTTGCCGTGTGAATATTTCGCAGTGTACTAGAATGAATCATTCCGGAAGGCTGCGGTGACATCAAACATTGGTAACGTAGGCTGATACTGAATATGAAATAATATTGTCTATGTTGATGTGTATAACATCGTATTTCATAATGTCATAGGTATAGACAGTTGGCGTATCTTGTTTGAGTGAGTATTTCAGGAAAGGGATATAACTGTATTAGACAACGCAAGAAATTATATGATAATCTCAAACTTTGATGCTGTTTCATAACCAATGACGTCGTGACTTACCTTTTCTGTGAGATTTGGTGAATGTATTGGGTTTTAGCAAGCACAAAAATAGCCCAATTTGCAAATTGCCTATTTCTGATATAGGTCATCTGCCGATGACTGTGACGATATAAAAAAGTTCGGAGACACAAAGAAATCGTGTGCGGCTTTTTTGTTCGCATTTTTATATGTCCTACTTTCTCATTAAGTTGTTAAGTGTTGTAACAGTTATTTCAACAAGTACCCGACCGCCGATCCTGACCAATGAAACCATGACCAGGTCCGGCAGATAAGAGAAAACTAGAAAGTGCTAGACCAAATTTCTGACAATAAACATCTACGGTCCATAACTGATGTCAGAATCTCTTGCCTTATTTGTTAGGCAAACTCTGATCGGTCTGGCAGATAGCAGATGCTTGTCGGACTGAGTTTCAGACAACACTCTGACCATTGTTGACATGTTTGTGTTTAATGTTTTTGTTAATGTTTTTGTATAAATTCGAATACCGTCGTAAGAACGGGCTTAAAAATCTGAACAAAGTAATACATGTACCAGTATGATCTAGTTTGCGAAATGCAGCTTTATACGCCAACACGGACAATATTGATAGCAGGTACGCCTGTTGTGTTATCAGTCATCGATCTGTTCGTGATATGCGAGAGGAGACATTAACATTGAGGTTTGTGATGCTGCAGGTTATACATCAGGTAATCTGTGCAGTTTAATAGCTTAATCATAGCACAGGTCTTCACGAATACTCTAAGGGAGTCTGTTCATAATTTCGTAGTTGTGTGATGCTTGAGGTTATGGATATAATTTCATACGCTTATAGGATGTAGCTCTTCCATTTTTTATGATAACTGAGAGAAAACATTGACGTGGAGGTAACTGAGGATAAATCGGCATGGGCGTAAATGAGAGGATACATCGACATGAAGATAACTGAAGAAGACTAATATACACGGAGATAACTGAGAGGATAAATGTACACGGAGATAACAGAGGATAAATCTACACGGAGATAACTGAGAGGATAAATCTACACGGAGATAACTGAGAGGATAAATCTACACGAAGATAACTGAAAGGATAAATCGACGTGGAAGAACTGAGAGGCTAATTCGACATGGAGGTCGTAACAGAAAGAAATAATCAACCTGAAGGTAATTGAGAAACACTTGATAATAATATAATAAATCGACATGAAATGTAACACCAAAGTACAGATGATAGGACGTGGCAGACCCTTGTATTTCGTGATCGTGAGTTGTTCGAGTTAGTGAATTATATTCGATAATAGCCGTGATGTAATAAAACAGATTGAAGTTCTTCTATTTCTGGTGATATATTAGAGGATGATTCCGTATTATCTGGAGAGCCGCTGATAACATTAAAGGTAGTCTGTGCCGTTTGGTATCGTACCTAAGGATTATCGTGCTCTACGTGCTTAAAAGAAATATAGTTCTACTCCTTAGCTGGCTGTGCGGCGCAGATATACAGACATTCAAACTAGTCTCTACTATTCGTATTTCACAATAATAATTATACTTGGAACTCAAGACTAGATCTGGCTTTCAAAATTAGTAGTTTTAAGTGCGAAAAACTTATTGGTGCATTTTATTATTTGCTGCCACCGAAGTTCCTGATCTGTATTGGCTCTGTGGATCATCATTTCCAACATGAGGGGCCTCATGACGTTTATTGTCCAAGGGCTGTCATCAACATAGCATACTGTTTTCATGACTGCAGTGATTTAATCGTTAGAAAACCATTAAGACATGTCTGTTCTGTCACAGAATTCACAACAAGCATTCTGCACAATAGCGCAGATAAGAAATTGTAGAGATCTTTTTAAGTGGTCTCATATATAGACAGGTACAGAAAAAAAGCAGCGTCTTTTCCATGCAGAGAAAGTGTGTTTGTTTAAAGATTGAAAAAAAAATGGAAAGGATTACTGAGATAAGCCGAAAATGTCAACTTGGCAGTTTAGACCCATCGGCCATTCTTTGGTCATGAATTGAATTAATTAATCATCCATAGGAGCTCTTTTTGGGGAGAGGGAAAGGGGATCACATGGTCGCTGAGACTTAGAGCGCTTGTCTCCTGGTGCGAAAGACCCCATTTGAATGCCTCTAGAGAAAGGAGGTTGTTGCGCACCAGTCACAGTGAGGGAAAGTACACAAGAATGATCTAAAGGTTTCTTAGAAATGCGACGTCCTTTGCCATCACCTGAAGAGAAAGTCTGGCAACATAGTGGCAACCATCTACGGTTTCAAATTTGTTAGTGGAACGTTTTATCAACAGTCTTGTGTCGAGGAGGATGTGGCAAAAATCAACGGTGATATGTATGCTAATGAATGAGACAAATATATAAGTATAGCGGACACCACTTGCAAGTCCGAGCATTATTTCCCGCCTCTTCCGCATTAGTCGAAGCCATCTTGGTTTGCCTAGAGATAGATATTTCCTTTGCGAAGGAAGGAAGGGGCGTGGCTTGCCTTTTCAAGATGCCACAGGGACCAACAAACAAAGCGGCCGTTTCTCCATGGATTGCTATTTTTCACAGTGTTTAAAACATTTCGTGGACGGGAATTCAAGCCTTGGTTCTGATATAGCCATGATTATGATGAAATAGTACCTTAAACCTTAAAATGAGCGAACACTCTTTAGTCATGGCCTCTGTAGAGTGTTTGAAGCAGTGTGATGAGAATGGTAGTCACTGCTGGTTGAAACAGGAACAATGTCAAATGCGGTTGCAAAAAAGAAAAAAAAATCTGCATTTATTCCTACAGTTGTTATCAACCTAGCGTGCGAATGAGATCGAATAATGGGTGGTTCCTTATCATCATAGGCGTCTCTTTATTTAAGAAAGAATAAAATGTGCTTTCAGAGCAAGAAATGCCACAACACCGTACAGAACTGTTGATGTTTTTGCGCAGTTTATTGAAAACGAGATACATCAAGATTGTATCTCGTCTTCTACGCAGTCAACTTCGCCTCCGCCTTTGCAAAGGAAGAAAAAAAGCACCCACGTAGACTATAAACGTTTGGAAATTTTATATAATCTAATAACGCATTGACAAGTATCCCCCTCNAAGCCTTCTGGTCTGAGTCACGCCCCTGACTGCTAGATTAACATGCAACATGACAAACGTTATCTGCCCTGTTCATCTCATTTGCCTTGCCAACACTGTTGCAGCAGGTGCACTGAAGATCGATGGCTGTGTCGTCACGTCTAACTCTTTTTGTCTAGTAGATCTGAAAGCCTAGGTAGAGTTTCCTTCTCGAGCCCATATTAGGGAAATTCCAGCAGAATGCCACGTCACGTCAGTTGCACTAATTCCTGAAAATCTTTGATTTTACAGCATTTAGATTTGGTTGTGTCTTAACAGGGGGTTAATCTGTTATTTCGTAATCTGTAAATCGACACTGGTTGCTGTAAATTCAAAACTTTTTTAGAAATTAGCATGGCTGACGTGGCATTCGGCTGGTGATGCCAATAAACTATTTTTTTGTTCAGCTACATAACACAGAGACTACTTCCGTAATGATAGAGCCTTGTTTTTTTAAAGCACTTTTAAGCAATTGTTAGTGGTAACCGAACACTTAGCGCTTCTGATGGGGACGGTTGATAAGAATGAGCAGGAAACCTTCGCGTAGCACAGCTACGGTTCAGCTTGGTCGCATCTGGTATGAACCTGGTTAAAAAAATTCAGCCACGATTACTAAGTCTTCTTCTCATCCTAGGTTAGGCTTGCACAACAGGTGCCATCTACATTCACAAGGGTCGTCCAATCACCAACTGTCACCTACAGCCGACCATACATTTCATCGTTCATCAATCATTCTGTAATGCTGTAGTATGTGATGCTATGAGAAATCTGATATTCGTTTAATCGCACTTCGGTTTAATCTCAATATCGCATGAACGTGTGTGCATTAATGTTGAAAATAGCCAGCCCCATTTAATTGCCCTCTCATGGTAATCGCAATTGTTTCTTATCGCCATTCGGCAAAGATGGTGGCAGTCAAGTCGTTTAGGCTAACTCCAGAACAGCTGCGTGAAAGGACGAGACTATCTTTACATGACCTAGGAATCGTTCACACTAAAAGTGGTAGCTGCTCGCTTACCTCCAGCGCTTTCGGTATGGACGGTTAATGGAAAAACATAACTTACCCTCGCTTCTCCAACTTACAGCGCAGCTTGGGTATGGATTTCCACCTAGTTTTAGTAACATTAATTTGCACTTTTAGTTCCTTCTTATGGTTTCAAAGGAGACAAAATAGAAAACTCAAAAGGGAAGAGGTGTCTATATTGCTGTTTTATGTTGTCAGGAATTCTTTCCCTTCATTTCTTTTCGTTTTACACATCGGCCGTCGTGGTAGGGACTCTTTCCCTTTCTCTCCTATCTCTTTTAAAAATTTCTCCCAAGTCATTAATTACCGTGTATGTAGCAGCTGCTTTTGCCAGCGACAGTTGGTAGTCCACTTTTAGGTCACTCTACTTTTCCTGCTATCAGAGGCGGAGGACAAATTTCGAAATTGATGGGATAGTGATGGTTGGAAGGAAAGTCATCCTCCCTGGGCTTCAATACTATTCTCTCATTTTACCCCTGCACATTTGCTTCTCACAGAAGCATGATTTTTAAAAAAATATTTTTCTTACGCACATATTCCGTCACAAAAGGGAGGGGGTGGGACAGGCTTCAGACCAGACCCTCCACCGACCTACCCAACGTTCAACTTCAGTTTCGCCGCCTTTGACTGTTAGAGCGTACACATAACTTGAGCGACCCGAGGTCACTACTTCAGTGATTTACATTAGGGCAGTAAAATCATATTTAGTCTACAGTGGCTTTCATACTACCAGTGGTACGTCATTCACTAAGGGTGTTGTTTCCCAGAAAATGTAGAGGCAACAGGGTATTACGTGACGTTTGAAACGATCGGTTTTACAGCAGAGTATGTATCTGAAGTAATAAGGATAGTGTTTTTGTTGTGACTGTTACAAGTGTATCGATGAAAACATATGCTAGGATTTAAGGTAAATCTAATTCTACATGGACAACAATTATCTTAACGAACTTCGCAAGTGAGAAAATTAGTGTAGAATTTAGGCATAATTGTCTCTCTGAGCAGGTGTTGTGCAGTTAAAGATAAAAATTTCAATTGGACAAGGCTCTGTACCCTATGGCAGTTTGTAAGATTATTTTTCACCTGTCTGTTATTTTTATAAGCTTGTGTGTCTGTCTTTCTGTCTCTCTGTCTCTCCGTTGTCGTAGCTTCCCTCTTCGACTTGTTTTCATGCCTGTTTTCGATCGTATGTTTGCTGAAAGTTCCCCAGAAATGGTCTTATAATGTTTGCCCAATCGTGTGCAATAGTGATTTAGACTTTGATTAGTAGAACATTTGGTTTTTCACCGTTTTCCAGAATCTAATTCACGCTAAATTAATCTACAAATACCTGTGACCTTTGACATGTAAGACCCATTACTCCAGACCGTTGGGTGTTGCTGAGCGGTGCCTTATATTTTATAAAATGATAACCTCTGTTGGCTTGCGTATTTCTCCTTAAAAGCCTTCTAATCCACTTTAGCCTTCTATAACCTAAACAATAGTCTCTATTGTACTATACTGTACTACTATATGTATGACAAATGACAGAAGTGACCATAGGTCATTTGCTGGAATGTGACAACTGACCGTCAGGAAAGGTCAAACTAATATACGAGCTGCTCGTCAGGACGGAGACAAACAAACTTGGATGGAGGGCCTGAAATAATTACCTAGTATAATGGGCCATTAGATTCTGCGAGACTTTTATCATCATCGGTATCATCATTTATTATTTTTGTTGCTTATGGAAAAATAAATGGCGTATGCAATTTTCCTTGAAAGGGTGGGGTTTGGAAAGGCGACAGAAGAGGGGTAAACAATCTTTTGTTGTTGTTTTCAAATATGTTGACCACTGGTCTTGTAACCACCCTCCTTCCCCCCTTCCCCCCACCGTTCAACACACACAAATCCACGTATGTGCGCATCCCTTTTTTTGTACTTTGTCTTTTTGGGTCCAGTCTCCAGGCATTCAGCATTGTGCTCCTTTTCATACCGCACTCTTATACTCTGTGCTTTTGATTTGTTAGCCAGTAATATGTTGACACACCATTGTCATAATGTATTTTGTTTTCTTGTTTGTTTTATAGATGGACGTACGAAGATTGTGACTGAGAAGAACACTAGTTGCCTGACCATCGAGTCTGTCAATCAGTCAGATGCTGGCAAAATGTCTGTCTGTTTGACCAGCAGTATCGGAACAGACCAGGCCTCGGCGAATATCTGTATTGAANCCCCCACAGTTCAACACACACATCCACGTATGTGCGCATTCCTTTTTTTTCCCTTTTTTTGTACTTTGTCTTTTTGGGTGCAGTCTCCGGGCATTCAGCATTGTGCTCCTTTTCATACAGCACTCTTATACTCTGTGCTTTTGATTTGTTAGCCAGTAATATGTTGACACACTATTGTCATAATGTATTTTGTTTTCTTGTTTGTTTTATAGATGGACGTACGAAGATCGTGACTGAGAAAAACACTAGCTGCCTGACCATCGAGTCTGTCAATCAGTCAGATGCTGGCAAAATGTCTGTCTGTCTGACCAGCAGTATCGGAACAGACCAGGCCTCGGCGAATATCTGTATTGAAGGTGAGTTTGTCTGTTTGTCTGTCAACCTGCTTATCTCTCATTCAGTGAAAGATTAATTCCATTGAGTGTGCTGTAGACAGCATCTGATTCTGTTGCCACGTTGTAAAGGCCAAGTGTTTGTCATATCATTTTCATGTCATCTTGGTGTATGTATCATGTTTAGTATTACCACTGCAAAAAATTGTTCGAAGGAAGAAAAGGAATTTGAGCTGGGAGAGAAAGGGACAAGAATAATAGGGAAGGGAAAGAGAAAGAGAGAGAGTAAGAGAGAAAGAAAGAGAAATAGAGGGTAAGACAGAAGAGAGAGAGAGAGAGAGAGAGAGAGAGAGAGAGAGAGAGAGAGAGAGANCAGAGAGAGAGAGAGAGAGAGAGAGAGAGAGAGAGAGGGAGAGAGAGAGAGGAGAGGGGAAAGAGAAAGAAATCATAATTTGCCTAAGTTAGCTTGTATGTCTTTGAACATTTACCCTATATAAACTTGCCTTGTGTACAGTTTGACATAGTGCCATGTGACAGCCTCTTTACTGATACCGTCTCCTTGTGCAGGCACAATCTACACATTTCACAAACCTACAGTGTAGTAAAATCAATCCACCAATCGCTGTCGCCGCTATCATGCTCTTTCCACCACATTTCAAAATTGTGCCTTGTTCCATCCAATCAGATGTTCCCGGTGCCCCTGTGGGCATGCCCCACGTGTACGACATTGGCAGAAACTCCGCCTCCCTGTCATGGTGTGGCCCCGCCTCCAGTGGAGGCAGCCAAGTGACCTATTACAGCATCGAGGCCAAGACAAGACATCAGAAGACGTGGGATGTCATGGTGCCTCAGTGTAAGGTAGGTGGAGCCAGTTATGTTTAGGCCATGCCTTTATTGATCATGTATGAATAAAGAAGTCAGCAGGTCATGTCCCATTGCCATGTCGGTAAATTTACATTATCTACTTTATGAATAATGATGTGCCATAATGATAGAATATAACATTTCTTTAAAGCGTATGTGGATTGTAGTTTCCATTGCATGTTATTTTTATTTCTAAGGTCTCTTTCTGCTCTTCATTTCTCCCTGACCTGCCATGTTATAAAACTGGTGATCCATCCATCCATCCATCCATCCATCCATCCATCCATCCATCCATCCAGGAACTCTCCTACCACATCCTGGACCTCAAGCCCGCCACAACTTATCAGTTCCGGGTGCGAGCAGCCAACAAGCACGGACTCGGAGCGCCCTCTGAAGCTTCGGAAAGGGTCATCACCTCTGACCCCTTAAGGTCACCCAGTGATTATGACTCAGAAGGTAAGGGGAAGGAATACTGATACAATTTTTGAGTAACATGCTTGTGAGTTTTCTTGTTTGATATTCGCTTTAGCTAGAGATAGGCAGAGCAAAGAATATGCAATGTGTGATTACTTTTTAAAATAATTGTTTGCAACGACCCATGGCATTCGTACAGTGTAAAATTTCATATTGGCCTGTCTTTTTTAGGCAATAAATGACAAACAAAACAACCACAAAATATGTCGTTTTGTAGGTTTTTAAATTAGGAATAAAAAATACAGTCTGGCAACTTCTGGCAACAACGTCGCATATCTCTTTTTTTTAATTTGGATGATTCCATAGAAAGTGTCCCATATTCACGGTGAAACTAAGGCTTCGATCTGTCAACTGTCATTTATGATGACGTTGATTTTTTTTTTTTTTTTATCTGGGCGCAGAAGACTGCATGATGGAGAGAGAAAGAGGGAAAGATATTAGTATAGGCCAACAAATTCTTTCCTTTTCTTGATAACTTCTTGGAAATGTGCCCTGAAATTACCCTTGTCAGGATTATGGTTGGTTGCCTCCTCGAAACGGTCAGTTGCTAAGAAAACGTATAAATAATAACTTTTTCTCACCATCACATTGCTTAGTCTTCGCGTTTAGCCTTTTTAATATTCAGAAGAACTCTATTTAAGCTTGTTTTTTTTTTTTTGAAACTCACTTGTGTGGCATCGTGTACTTGTTTTATTTGTGTGTGGTCTGTCTGCACGGTAGAATGTCTTGTGTGGTGTTGTAGAGTGTTTACTTCTTTTAAAATTCTCACATGCCTTTGTATGGATACTGAGCATTGTTCATATTAGCACAATAAACTAAATGTGCTGGTCATAATTATTAAGTTATAAAGCAAATGAATATGAATTTTAACGAATTCATTTTAGTCTAGTGCACAGATCTTCATTCATTGCTATGTCAAACAACTTCATCACGATATTAATTGTTAAGTCAACAATCCAGTTTACAATTTTATGTACTTGCAGCTAGACGTATTAATGTAACTTATGAAAATAGGAGTCCAGCTAATTGTTAAACTCAATGGAAACTGAGAGGATAAAATAAATTATCCATTGTTTAGAGTGGAACACATACTTTAATCCTAAAAGAGAGCTCCTAAGTCATGTCTTTTGACCATACTTCTTGTTCCCTGTTTGAAAGAAATTTTAAAACAAACCACAGTGACTTTACCTCAAGACAAATCCACATCTTTGTTTATCTTACCTAAAGCATGTCTTAGTCTAGTCTAGACTGTGTATTTTACCTCTTCTCTCCGGGGACCCTTTTTTGGTGAAATATTTCATAAATGCTTTGCACTATTTCCGCCACATTTTTGAAGGATATCGCTTACGAGGTAAATTACTGGGTTATGTAATAAACAGGATTTCTTTCCCTTTGGTGGATTGTCTCTCCTTTTTAATTTTTTTTTTTCGCTACATGAGATGCTTGATAGTACCATTATTACTCAGGCCTATGTGTTTATTTATCACATGTTATTTGTCTGCCAGCATATTCCGATGTCTTTTCGCCAAGCCTTGAATTTCGCAGTAAAGGTAATAGCAATACATAACAAATAACAACAAATAAAGCATATAATCCTTTATTAAAACATGCGCTTACGGAATAACACTGATTCCTCCCAGCTTTCTCCCATCATTTTATCTGTTCTGGTGTGACAAAATGTCGTATGTGCAATGCGAATTAGATGCGAGTTGTGATACGAGTTTTGTCACACCACCAGAGTTCCAGCCTGCGTGACGTAAACAGCCTGCGTACGGGGTATAACTATCATAAACAGCATGAAGTAAACAGGGGGTACACTATTGATTTTATTATTTATTTTGGTGACCAAATGCACTAATAAGAAACTAAATGTGCTCGCTATCGTTTCTGAGTGGCCAGTAGTCAGTTCCTGCAGAAAAAAAAGTTTACACATTTTACAGGCTGCCATAGAGATGGCAGCCATATTTGATATAAATACACACTTACTTTTCTTGAACAGCTCACAAATTTCTTAGAAAAACAAAAATAGAAGCTCATATTGTTTACTCTTGTTTCTAGTATCAAACCATTTGGAATAGTGTGAGTTTATTTTGAACCAAAATATAGAATGGAAGAAATCAAATTAGGCGAAAATACTATCAGCAGGCACAAACTTTAATAGCATCTTTAAAAAAAATACCACTTAAGGGGACATAATTACAGAAATGACGCAGTAGTCAAAGCTGTTTGTTTGACGCATTTCACGCATTAGTCAGAGCTTTATAAACAGCACAAGAAGATTGATTTCAGCTGTAAGTGCTTAAAAACTCCGGTGCACCTGTGGTTATACATTGCACACCATATAATCGACATTACAACATCTGGATAACCATGCATGCACAATAACTGAGAGAGGTCCGATACTGTAAATTTGAAACATAAGAATAAAGCACATAATATATATTTTAGTTGAATCTCATGGCTTTTAACACTACGATACTCAAAAGCTCCACGCGGTGGTCGCAATGTTTTTGTCCTCGCCTCTTAATGTTCTACATCAAATTTTACTGACGAAGCTGAATATTCCACAAACTCCAAATGTTCAGTTTATGGACTGGTGACCTGGACTTTTGAGTTTGTTAAGGCTTACATTAAATCTTACGTCTACATCTCCGCACCTACAAACTCTGTGGAATTTTTTTTTTAAATCAGGGGTGGATAAGATTGTCTAGAGAGTGTCCCGTATGTTTCTCTAATGTTCCCACTTTCTACTAACCCATGTACTGTATAACCATTATGATCAGGGCCGTAAATCCATCCCTCCTTCCTGTCACGCAATCCACTTCCCTGCATTACTGAAGCACACCGACTCAAAGTACTTACTATTCTTGGCTATTGGAGAT
>JAWQUT010000256.1:124968-137263 GCA_033807755.1 Ellobium chinense | reverse complement strand
AATTTTAGCACAGCTTATTGTTAATGTTCCTGATTTGCATTAACTCTCCCATGGCCTCCAGTGAAACTGCACTTGTAAGTTTTAATAGACAATTTGTATCCCACTAAGTCATCTTTCCAAATCGTTATCTACACATTTTAACTATGTGCACTACATTTTCTTGTCGATTTACATAATTATATGTTTCGTTTCAGCCATAAGGGTAAAATTATTTTCCTGCACCGCTTCAGCTGGTCATATTTTATGCTTATTCTCCCTCCCAGTACCATATCATTTTAGTATAGAGACAAAATAAGAGGCGTCATGAAAGATTTGGGTGAGGAAGGGTTAACGTTTCTAATTAACCAAAATAACAGCCTTATGAACTGGGAGGAGTTGAGGTTCTTTGTCAGTGGATAACTCAGTATTGACCTACCTATCATGCCGTGGTAAAACTTAGTAAACGAAAGCACATTAGTTTTGAGAAAAAAACACCCTGTAATCATTGTTGCCTTACCGAATAGCTGGATTTTGTCAACTAGGACCGGAAATTAGATGGGAGAACTATCTATCTGAAAGACTTCTGTGTAAAAAACAATTATTTGCAATCATCTTTTATTAAAAAAAAACCAATGACCGACTAGGTTTTACCTTGGCACGGTAGATGACGATATAGGGAGGAGAGGGAATAAGAGAAGGGTGAGAAAAATCTAAAATTTAATATACAAGTGAATGTTTTCTCTAGTATTCTTATAATATTGCCCATCTTCATCTCTGCAGATGACCTTCCCTTCGAACCAAAGGAAGTAAAGATTAACACCAAAGAGAAGTTTGAAGATCACTACACCTTAGAGAAAGAAGTTGGCAAGTAAGTAGTAGCCTCCCTTACTTTTCCTTGGATCCACACTGCGTCGAATTCACTTTCTTTCTCTCGATCTATCTTCCTTGGAGCCTGTTTTTTTTCTTTTTTAACCTTTCTTCCTTCTTCCTTTGTGTTCTATAGGCAAAGGATTTGAATTAATGGAAGAGACCATTTCCGTTTCAACTTTTGCTGTGGTTATTAGCTCTGCCAGCCCTCGGAAGAGCTTTTCCCTGATGGGTTTGCCTGTTGGCCAGTGCTGCAATATGTTACTGTGTTCTGTGTTCTGTGTTCTTACGGATTGACCTCTTTTGAATGTTTCATGGAAGAAAGTGCTAAATAAAAGTCTGTTGTCTCCAGTTTCCTGATAAAATCTTGACAAAGTTCGTGATATGATTAGTCCTTTTGCACATGTCTGGAATTGGTGTCTCCTTTGAGTGTTGTATTTGAATAAGAGGCTGATGAAGTTGTTGGTTTAGGACTGAAGTGTTGACTCATTATTTATTGGTATAATTTTAGAAAACGTTTTGGTTCGCTGGCTTTTGTCACTTAGTTCTTGTCATACTATATTTCTCCTCCTCCCCTCCCCCACCTCCATCTTCCAGTCTGTTCCACTGTAATCCATCCATCCATCCATCCATCCATCCATCCATCCATCCATCCATCCATCCATCCATCCATCCATCCATCCATCCATCCATCCATCCATCCATCCATCCGTAACCCTCCAACGTATATTGCAGTTACTCTCTACGCCCTTCTCAAGACTAACAACTAAAACCTTATGTTGTTATGCCACTCTGTTCATGACAAATTCCCTAAAATAACCAGTCTCGCCTCTCTCTCAAACTAAGTTTCAATAGTTCATTCCACATTGGTGCCTCAGTCAAGAAATACCCCGGACGTAGGAGGAAAGCTCCAGCTGCCATTTTTTTTTTTAGTGGGAACAAACAATAGATTGATTTAGTTCTCTGTCGTTTTGGCTGTTGTGAAAATGTTGATTTTTTTGAAGTGTCTCCTAACAGACTGAGATCTTTTCCATTCTCTCCACAGGGGCAAGTTTGGCGTGGTGTACAAGTGCAGGCAGAAGAAGGATGACACAGTCTGGGCAGCCAAGATTGTGAAATGTCGAGAAAAGGACAAGGACGTTCTGAGACAGGAGGTAGACATCATGAACAAACTGCGGCACCCCAAGCTGTTGCTTCTGTGGGACGCCTATGAATCACCAAGACAGATGGTTCTGGTTATGGAATAGTGAGTGAAGTTGTTGTGTTTAATAGTGGTTTGTCATGTTAGCTTATTGGTGTCCTTTATTAAATTGATGAAATTCTGAAACTCCTCCAGGGAATACAGACTGCAATAATAATAATAATAATAATTATAATGATAATAATAATAATGATAATAATAACAATGACAATAAGCCCATGCTCATCTATGCATGCACGCATGCACAACCACACTTCATGATATCTGCTATGATAAACGTATGTGGACATATATGCATACACATACACACAGGCATTCAGACACACACACACACATACGTTCACGCATGCATGCACTGACAC
Source organism: Ellobium chinense (assembly GCA_033807755.1). Classification (NCBI taxonomy): domain Eukaryota; kingdom Metazoa; phylum Mollusca; class Gastropoda; order Ellobiida; family Ellobiidae; genus Ellobium; species Ellobium chinense. Next base: position 134,854 of record JAWQUT010000256.1, on the reverse strand, counting down.
ATGCATGCACACATGCGCAGCATGCACGCACACACTCTCACACACACACACACACACACACACACACACACCACACCACACCACACCACACCACACCACACACACACACACACACACACACGCACACACACACACAAATACACACATATTCACGGTATCTGCTGTAAAAGATACAGTCTACCTCTCAATGCAGCAGGACAAAATACCTTGATCTATTATATCCTTCAGTGTTTGCTTTAGGTTTCATTGTTCAATTACTTTTTCTCGAATGCAGAAATTCTTGAAATAAAGTAAATCTCCATAAAATCTTCTCATTTTCACCTTAGACTGAAAGATCTCACTCCCTTCTCTTTGCCTGCCCCCAACCCAACCTTCCCCCCATCCACAATTATTCATTTTCCATTTTATTGCTTCTATCCACAGTGTGGGTGCTGGAGAGCTGTTTGAGCGTGTCATCGGTGAAGATTTTGTGCTCACAGAGCGCGACTGTACTCACTTCCTTAGACAGATCTGTGAAGGTGTGGCTTACATGCACGAACGGAGCATCCTTCACCTGGACCTAAAACCTGAGAATATTCTCTGTATAGCAGAAAATTCAAACAGGTACCGTAATATGTCTAGTTTAACTGGATAGCCAGAAAAAAAATGAAGAAATGAAGTTTGAAATGAAGTTAAGGAACTTATAGGCTGATCTGCAGACAGCACTGATTTCCTGGACCAATAAAATTAGGACCTGAATGAAATCAAATGGGAAATAACCCAGTAGAGGCACAGGGCTTTCTTTTGATAAATAATTTTGTGTAGGTATCTATCTTTTTTTTTCAAAACTTACATTTTCTAGTTATAATCTTAGCAGAGAAGGAGAGCTTTGTTTATTGTGTCCTATCTTTCATTTCTTAACTGCATATAAGTATTGCTTTGGTTTATCATTTTGAATATACTTTTGCTAAATTTCATCATCGGTGTTAATTTTTTCATTAGATAAAGTGGCTTAGAGCATTCGTCTAAGTGAATTATGACGCTATATAAATTGATTATTATGATTACTGTATATTTTCTCAGAGTCAAGATAATAGACTTTGGCCTGGCTCGCGTTTACAATCCAGAAGAGAAAACCAAGGTGTTGTTTGGCACACCAGAGTTCATTGCCCCTGAAGTGATAAATTATGAGGAGATTGGCTTTGCAACGGACATGTGGAGTGTGGGAGTCATTTGTTATGTGCTGTGAGTATAGCAGAAATTATACTGAAGCAGAATCTCAGATGCAGTGGTTCTCAAACTGTTTCTTTTAGAACCTTAGAACCTTTTACTTAATCATAATAATTATAACAATAATCTGGTTTATAAATCTCGTAATTAGGTTAATGTCTGCTTATGCAACTTCACACTATTATTATCCCAACAGACCTGATCACTCTAGGACTTTCTCAACTCCTTGGGGAGCATACCATGTTTAGGTGCTGATCAGTAGCATTCTGACAGTATCTTCACAACATCCATGTCACTGCTCTTTCCTAACTTTCACAATGGGATCTGAAAAGTGTTTTATATAATACCACTAGTGTTGCATCAAGAGTTTTTATAATGTGTTTGAGGGCATATTTTAAGCGGGTGGTTCAAAATTACTGTCTTTATACTTCTCATATTTTAATGGTGGGACTAATTTTCAGCAATTTGTGATCACAAATATGACTGAAAAAAACTTGAAGGTTTTGTTAGGTTGTGTTCTCTGAAATTTCAGATGAAAAAAAAACAACAACATTACAAACACAACCCAAACTGGTTGTGAATCCACCTCCCATGATTCGCATGAAACCAGTGACATGTGAGATCAAAAAGGTGCAAGGAACCTGGATAGACACAAAACAAAATGACTACTAAAAAACTACTATCATATCTATAGGTAGTGGTTTTCTTCACCTTTAGGTTAATCCAGTGAAGACCGAGTCACTGTAAATCTGATCCTCGTTCTTATGCCGTTGACATGTTCCCTCTCCATAGGCTGTCTGGATTATCTCCCTTCCTTGGTGACAGTGATGCAGAGACCCTGGCCAGTGTCACCAGTGGAGAGTTTGATTTTGATGACGAGGCCTTCGATGAAATTTCGGACCAGGCCAAGGATTTTATCTCCAAGCTACTGGTCAAGAAGAAAGAGTGAGTACTGCTGGTTTTTTTCTATTTTCAACATTATCATTGTTGGTTCCACAACCACAGTCAACTATATAATAAATAAATAGGAAACTCTCTTACTTGGAGAATGTTTCGGCCCTTTGACATCTGACACTCTGAAGGGGCTGGGCCACACTTGGGTCATGACTCCCAAGTGTCCTATATAATATAATGTTTAATTTAAATTGCTTTGTCAATTCACTGGCTGAACTTTCATGTCATGCCTTAGTTTATACAGGCTATCCTGCTTAATTTTAATCCAGATTTTGGCAAAATCCACAAAACAAAATCCTATTTCTTTATAAATGTCTTCAGGTAATCCCAGTCTCTTTTAATTGTTCTTTTTCTGTGCCTCTGAGGAGTTGATCAAGCAGAGTTGACAATATCTTTGGCTTTTGTCGACATGTTTAACTGACACTCTCTAAGATTTTTGGGAAAGCACTATTGTACAGGCTCTTATATGACTTAATAGTTTGCGACAAAAGGGCTTATTTTTGGCAACATAGTTTTGTTTGTTTTGAGAAAATTGAATCATTCTGTTTCAAATTAGCTCTCTGATACATCAACAGTCTTACCTAATCTCTGCTACAGATCATGAATAAGCAAAACAGTGAGCTTGGTGAGAAAACCAACATGAGCCCCTTGGTCACAATATGTTAGATGAGTATTGATAATATTGAACTTTGACCTTTTATTTCATATCCCTACAGAGACCGCATGCTTACAGATCACTGCCTGGCGCATGACTGGCTAAATCAAGATGATGTTGATGGCATGCGCTATAAGAGACTGAATACTGAACGACTCAAGCGGTTCATGGTTCGTCGGAAGTGGCTGGTAAGTCTTTCCTCATAATGATAGTTGGCATTAACCTTTTCACACTGTGGTGAATATAGCACTTGCATGATGATTGAACACTCCTGGTCATAGAGGATAATCCCTGTACATACATTATTTTGAGTGGTTTATAAATATTCATATAAACTCTCCTGATAAGGCCACAATATGAAATTTGGTGTCACTGGAAAGAATATTAAGAGGAGAACACAAAAAATAGTGTGTTTCTTTTTATTTTTACAAAATCCATCACCTTTAGGTTACTTCACTGACAGTTAGCAACTTTTGTGAAGCGCTGCTTGTCACCATTTTGAATGGATATGATATTGGATGCAAAGTTTGTAGTCTCGAAGAATTCTTCATATTTTGGATAAATAATCTCATTTGTCATACTGTCACAGTGAAATTGTGATCAGTAGTTCTAGAATATATTTATACAGTTTGATGGGTATGGAAAACTTTTATATACTCTATGCTACCAATCTACACAATTATCAGCATAGTAAGAGGAGACCAACGGGATAGGAGACTCATCTTCTCTCACAGACATGCTGTGTATTGAAAAGGTTGTAAATTAAACCATGCTGGCTTAGTGCAAGGTGATATGGAAAGGTTAAGTCTCCAATGCTTATTAAAACTCACCTCAATAAGCATATCTCACATTAGCTCACCTTACCATACCTCACTCATATTACCTCAGAACACAGCATCTTCTTACCTTGCCTTACTTCATTTCACCATATCCCGCTTATGCTGCTGCCTCATCACATGTCATGCTATCTCCTCAGAAAACTGGCAATGCAGTCCTAGCTGTCAGCCGCCTTCTCAAGTCAAGCAGTCTCACCAGTTTTGGCTCCCTCAGCCGCAGCAACAGCAATGACAGCATGCTGAGCACCCCATCACCGACCACCACTCCTCGCAGTCCTGGTCTTGCCCTGCATCGGACTTCAGAGGAGGAGGATGAAGATGAGGAAGAAGTGGAAAGCCAGTCTGACCCAGATATAAACGTGAAAAATAAATCTGGTCTGTCCCCTTCCCAAAATCTGGCCAGTTTACAAGATGATGGAAGTAATACTGTGACAAACAATATAATCAAAGACAAATATGGATTTGCAAATCAAACAACGGACCAGAATGACAACCAGCTTTGTAACCGGAACTTGGAAGTACCGGCAAAATCAGAATCAGATTGTGCAAATCAAAATGTGGCCAAGACAACCAGTACTGCGGTATTGGCAGGATCAGCACAACTAGACAAGTCATCACAAAAATTGTCGCCCTCCTCTTTATCATCATCACCACCACAACCACCATCATCATCCTCACACACAACATCAGCGGCCCAGAGTCCCTCACAGTCGAAGCTCATCAGTGGTAATTCTAGTAACCTCCAGGCTCCTGTGTTCACAAAATCCATGAAACATTGCGAAGCGTGTGCTGGCGATGTTGCACGCTTTGACGTCATAATTTCAGGAGAGCCTGCTCCTCAAGTGACTTGGTTCTTTGAGGATGAGGAAGTACATGCGGATTCTCGACACACAATGGACTCAAATGAGCGCACAAAGTCATATTCGCTGATAATACGCAGTATTGAGGAAGATGATGAAGGAGAATATACTTGCAAGGCTGTTAACTCTCAGGGAGAAATTACCTGTGCTGCAGAGTTGTCTGTTCTGGAGATTTAAATTATCATATTGATATGGACATTCTGTAAAAAATATTGAATACTTTTGCAAGCTGTTATTTATAATACATAACATGGGGCATGGAGTAAATTGCTGTAAGGTATAATTTTATTGTGTTCATGGATGTATTTATTCTTGATGGGCACATTCTGAACATAAGTATATTGAGATTTCTTGGCTTCATCTGAATATTAAAAATAAAATCTTGAGATACTGATTTTATTTTAGGACTGGTTATGTTTACATAATAGAAACAACTCTACTGACTGATAAAGTGCAGCCCCATGAATATACAGACAGAAAGAAGCCAAGAAATTTTTGCAAGCTCATTTTAGAGAAGAGTGTGGCAAACTGCTCTTGGCCTCTGGAAACTTTTGGGGAAACTTATAGACTATTTAATCTCACTGAAGAAGAAAATGCAAAGCAATTTAATTACCTGAGTACAGATTTGACTATTTTGAGCATGTCCAATGTTCTTGTCATGAGAGTTCAGATGAACCCAGTACAGGTAATTTCCGCTGTATTAACAAAGCAGCCTGTGTTTGTGTTTAAAGAAAGCAAATTCCAGTCAAGAAACTGTTGCTCATGTGAAGTATTGAAATGCTTTACGTAACATTCTTTCACACAAGTGTCTCTGCCTATTGTTGAAGAGATTAGTAGATTTTCAGCTCTTAGCTGATCAACTGGTGCTTTAAATCACGCATGTACCTTTAGTCTGGTGTTGTGTCCTGTCTGTGTGTATTCAATGTCTGTCCCTTGTGTCTTCATTTTCACCAACTCATTTTCTGTCTTCATTTTCATAAAACCCTCTGAGATTCTCATTGTTTGTGTAAACCACTCCATCATGAGGTTCATATTTGCTGCTTATAGCAGAAAGGTTTTACTGCTCTTGCCTTTTTGAAGCACAATTGGCATATCCTTATCCTTGTGATTAGTCATACCAGGAATAAGAAAAAATTGGATGAAATTTACATAATCTTTGACTTGGTTTTGATAAAATCCATAGCATGTCCACTTCTAAATACAGCATAGTAATGCTCATTCTCTCTGGAAAACGGAGATTTTTTTTCTGCTGTAAGCAGCTATTTCCTCATGGTGACCTTTTATTTACTTAAAACGTTCATCAAATCAAACCTTAGAACATCCGTGCATAATCAACTTTCTGGATTTCTTACATAATGCTTGCACTCAATTTATATATTGAAAGTTTATTCCCTTTTGAATGACAACAACCTATATAATTTATTTTATTCACACTCCATATTTTAAAATTTCCTCAATGATCTTTTTCATTTATTTTTTTTTGACTGAACCAAAAAGTTGTATACCTTGTGATGTAGATAGCCTGTATAGTGCGAGTATATATCTAATAGACATTAGAGTAGTTAAACTTTGGACCACTTACAGTAAAACCTCTATACTTTGTGAAACAGTTAATTTTATGCTGTAATTTTCATGTATACATAGCATTAACTTGTTAATGTAAACTTCTCAAAGGTGTGATTACTTTTACTTTCATTAATTTTTCTTATTTTATTCCACACAAGAGTATTAAGCAACACATTTTTTAATCTAAAATATGGAATGATTAATGACAGGCCATGAGCAGAAATGGTTGCAACAATTGATCAGTTAAACACAGAAGTGTAGTGTGGTTGTTAGTGATTCTGAAGTTTGAAAGTGTGTTCCTTAATATTTTTTGTGTACCAGGTTGACATTACTATGGACAGCATGCCATGTAATACACTTACACAAACATCAGCTTCATTTCTGAAAACTAAGCTGCAGTTATAAACTTGCTCTGCTCCTTTTTTTCCTGACTAAAGTTTAACATTTCAGCACACGAAATTAATGATTTTTGTATTGTTATTCACAGTAGGAAATTTTGTTTCAGAGAACTTTGAATGTTTGAAATTCGAATAGTAGGTCAAACAGTTGATATCAGTTTCTCCAGCTGCTAATTTTAGTAACAGTGCACAAAGTACACACAGGTGAATGAAATACAAATTGAAATATACAGACAGATTTAGTCTTAGGAAGGAAGGAAGGAATGTTTAACTTTGATCAGGAAAAATCTTTCGACCAGACCCTCTTGACTTCTCCCCTGACACGGCAAGTTTATATATGACAGATTTCACAACTGAATCTGATGCTTGTTTATAAGTGACTGTGATTTATGATCACTCATATACCACCAATCAATATCACTGCATTCAAAATCATGTTCCTGATAATGTATTGGATTGAAAATGCCTCATGTACATAAATAATGTAGCTTGATGCTGTATAGTGTTAAAGAGTTTCAAAACGTGGTTTGCTGTGATTTGTTTAAATGTGTGGTTTTCCTGGAAACTGAATTTATGATTTTGCTTTTTTAAAATGCTAGGTAAGTTCAAGAAATATATGAATTTTATCTGTTATTTTGTGGCCTTTCTCTGGCAGGTTATATTTGCAAGTGTTGATATGACTGTCACTGTAAACTAACTCCTCTGGTTGATAGTGTGATATGGTGTATTTTAACCTACAGATGATGTGAATGTTTTGAGTTTTCAACTTTTCACTGTTTTCTTGGTTTTTTTTAGGTTTGCTCAGAATTTCAAACTACCCAAAGCACAACACATTATCAAAATTTCATGACTTTCCACATAAATGGTAGAAAACTTGAAGTTTTAAAGTCTGTATGAGTATGGGTTAAGACCTACAGCATGAAGAGGTTGTATGTAAGAATATAATCTAAGTGCACAAACCGTAACTGTAAATAAAGTTATCCAAGTCCTAGAAGGGAAAAATTCTTACTGATCTGTAAAGACCAGAACAAACTTACATGAATCTATGCACAAATGCACACACTGTCTGCACTGTCAGTATATTTTGCACTTCTCGGAGCTGCAGCTTTATTACGTATGTAATTATTTTAATGTTATATAGCAAAATTTCAGATCTTATGAGATCGGATGTATGAAATTTACTGGGTCATGAAAATAATGTGATTTTAGCATGAGTGTGTAATTTATTCTCTTTCATGTACATAACTAAAGTTTGAGGGAGTGAGCATTAGTTATATGATAGAACAGGTAAAGCCTTGTTGACTACACATAGGATTGACCTGTTTATTCTTACAGTGGCATTGGAGAGTGCTAAAGCTTTATGCTTTCATAGCTAATGTTTACAATGTCTTTTAATTGTTTGTGGCATGCATTTTATAAGCTTAAACTTTTTTGTTCATTCAAATATTTAAGTGGTGTAAATGAGCAGTCATATGGCAGAAATATGATGGCTTGGAAATGATATGCAATCTTTATAGAGTAGGTTTTCTTGTATTCTTGAATGTGTCTTCCCGGCTGGTTTTATTGTATTCTTGAATGTGTCTTCCCGGCTGGTTTTATTGTAATTGGTCCTCATGTGTTACTAATTTTGTCCTCAGTAATTAAACTTTAAAAAAATACACCTGAAGTGTTTTGTGTGATTTCTTATGCATACAAGAGTGAGGGGAGTGAAAGAAAGAGTTAAATAAGAGGGAATGATGAGGTGAACCCAGAGAGAAAGAAAAGTGGAGAGGGAAAATGTGATACAAGAATTGAGATAGTCTACTTTGACAATATTCATCTCTAATAAGTGGAAACAAATGTACAGTTTATTCCTTTTAAACTCAACATGGTATGAATTTGGAAAAAAAAAAGGCCATAACATTATTAAAAGATGTCAAACATAATCATGACCTTTTATTTCGACAGAAAAATCCAATCTGTTCAGTTGAAAGAATGTAGATTGTGATTAAGCAGGGCTGGCTGCACTACCATTATCACTAGCTCTAAACTGCCAACACGTCACATCAGGGCGGGTGAATATTAATATATGAAACTGGCAAAATGTGGCTGGATTTGTTTGTTTGTTTGACTGGGTTTGTGTAATATAGAAAGTTATGTAATAAAGGAGTCTTCAAGTAATCCAAAATTAATAAGGAATGACCACAGAGACATTTATCATATCACTGGCCCACTTGGCGAAAAGCCATTTAATGTTGTGCATGCCAGATTTCCAGTTGAGTATTGCATAACAATGTTACCCAGCATTGCCAAATTGGCAGAGTGAGGCCAAATTCCTCAGTAGGTCTTCTCACAATAATTTTACTACAAAAAGAGCAATAAAACCAACCCACTTCCATTTCACCATGTGCCTTAGCTATTTTAAAGTATAATTAGGTGAACAAGTGGACTTGAAGCTGCTTGTCCAGTTAATGGACTCCAATTATCAACACTTAGGACTTAGAATAATAGAAGAAGATGAGGAAAAATAAAGAGGAGGAGGAAGAAATTGTCAGCACCAGTGTTATTGTCAGCTCAATGACAGCCTCCACCATCTCCATGCACCGTTACCATTATGGCTATCACTACAGCCACTTTCATCAATGCAACCACCGTAACCCCTATTGTCATCACCACTATCACTGCAACCACCACATTACCTCTTCTATATCACCATTGTCATCACTTCTAAAGCTAATATGAACAGCTCCATCATCATTACCACAAACTCTAACAATTCCATTAGCTCCAATACTATCACTACCACTGCCACCATCACCATCAAAATCATCACCACTGAAAACAAACATTTTTTAAATTAAAGTTTCTGTTCAAACCGGAGAGACTTAAGAAAATTTATGAAAATATAATCATAACCATAACTACTACTTACACCCACCACCCCCAAACCGCATCATCATCACTACCACATTCGTAGACACTCTACCACTAATTGTCATGATGATGACCACCTCACCAATGACAACAGTGATATCATCACAGTCATCACTATAATATTAACAACAGCAACAACAAGAACGGCATTATGTTATTTATATGACAAGAATTTAACAGAGAAAAACAACCGCTTGGGAGGATGGAAATTATACTAAAGGGGAGGCAACTTTTCAGGTTTTATGATGGTGTCATTTCACGAGTTATCACCTCTGAATGACGTTTTCTGAGTGAAATTGACAACCGAGACTTCATCGAACCTCGTCGGCCCGTGGACTGACGGCCCAGCTGTATTTTCGTTAGCCATAAGAGTATTGATAGACGCTGTGTTCATTTTGAGCAGCATTTCAAGGGACATAATTGAGTTAATAAAAGTTCGAATCGTGAGTTCTGCTCACGAGACTCGGAGTCTACATTATAAGCCTCCCCCCCCCC
>JAWQUT010000256.1:94024-122407 GCA_033807755.1 Ellobium chinense | reverse complement strand
GGGGGGGGGGGAGGAGAGAGGGGCGAGGTTCTTGTGGGATCGTTTGTTCAGGGAAAATGGTCCAATCTAGCACACCACATCCATTACACTATAATAACCGGTTTATCATTGTTTCTACCAGAGTCTCCATCATAGTCTGTATACCACCACCACTATCATCATCATCAACATCAACACCGCTATCACCACCACCATTATTATCATCGTTTTCATCATCATCATCATTACATTTAAAGAAGAGTACTTTCAGACTGCAGTCCGATAATTTGGAACTTATTCAATTTTTTAGTGCCCAGTTTGAAAGTACTCTTCTTTTAAAAATGATGATGATGATGAAAAAGATGATGATGCTGCTGGTGGTGGTAGTGGTGTTGTTGATGTTGTTGTTGTTGATGTTGTTGTTGTTGTTGCAGCAACTGTTGTTGTTGTTGTTGGTGGTGGTGGTGGTGGTAATGGTGGTACAATTGACAATTGTAGGCATTATTGTGACAATATAGACTGAGATGAAGACTGTGGTAGAAACAGTGATAAAGCGGTTATTATAGTGTGATGGATGTGGTGTGCGAGATCGAACCATTTTCTATTTTAAAAAAGTGACCCCACGGCCACAATTACCTAATCCAGTCCCTTTCCCCTCTATCGCCCTTCGACCACAAAATCATCGTTGGGGGAGACCCATCCTTATATCTCTTTTTTTCTTTTTTTCTTTCTTTCATCCCGATTTTTCTTTCTGTTTTCTTAGTGACCGGGGGTTGGGGGCTGGGGGGAGGAGTCACAAGATCCTCTCCCCTCTCTCTTCCGCCCACCCCTAAATTGCGAAGGCTGCAGGGTACTCGTTCCGGATCTGCCTTGGATAATGTTAATGCGGTCCTGGGGGTGATTGAGAGGAGGAAGTTGGGAGAGGGAGGGGAAATAGAGGGAGCAAGAGAAAGAAAAGAGAAAGAGCGAGAGAGAGAGAGAGAGAGAGAGAGAGAGAGAGAGAGAGAGAGAGAGATAGAAAAAGAAAGAGAAAGGGAAAGGATAATAATGTAGACTCAGAGATCGGAGAGCAGAACTCAGTTTCTGAAGTCAATTTTTATTACCAGAGTTATGTCCCTTGAAGTGCTGTTCGAAATGAACACAGTGTTCCTCAGTACCTCCATGGCTAACAAAAATACAACTGGGCCGTCAGTCCACGGGCCGACGAGGTTCGATGAAGCCTGGATTGTTAATTTCACTCAGAAAACGCTGTTCAGAGGAGGTAACACGTAAAATGATACCGTTATAAACCGCCAAAAGTTGCCTCCCCGTTAGCATGATTTCCATTTTCACCCGAGATTTTGATTTTTCCTGTTAGATTCTTGTCATATGATGTTGTTCTCGTTGTTGTTGTTATTATTGTTGTTGTTGCTGTTGTTGTTGTTGTTGTTGTTGTTGTTGTTGTTGTTGTTGTTGTTAATGTCATGGTTGCTGTTGTTAATGTTATGGTGATTGATGACTGTGGTGATAATAACTATTGTCATTGGTGATGTGGTCATCATCATGACAAATGTGGTAGAGTGTTATCTTTTTGAAAACGAATGTGGTAGAATGATGATGATGTTGTGATGGGAGTGGAAGGTGTAAGAGGTGGTTGTGGTTGTGATTATTATTTTTTTCTAATGTTCTTAAGTTTCCCTGGTTTATACAAAAACCTTCGGTCTTTTTTTTTTTACATGTCTGTTTCAAGTTGTGATGATTATGATGATGATGGTGACAGTGATAGTGGTGGAGCTGATAAAAGTACAGTGGTGGTGGTGGTGGTGGTGGTGGTGGTTATAATGGTAGAGTTGATCATAATAGCTTTGGAGGTGAAAGTGGTGGTATAGAAAAGGTGATGTGGTTGCAGGGATAGTGGTGATGGTAATGACAGTGCCAGTGGTGATGATAACAGTGGCTATGGTAAAAGAATAATAATAAGAATGAACACAAAATCATCATCATCATCGTCCACATCATCATCATCATCAACATCATCATCACCATCATCGTCGTCGTCATCATCACTTCCCAACATTTCTTAGATATTCTTTACCCATTTATTCTATTACACGTATTATCACGTCATAATTTATATTTCTGCGATTGTTTCAGTAAACATGTTTATTGACGTTTACATTGCCCGCCCTAGCCATCACCACAGTATCCGCATCCGCTACCGCCTGTGCCACCATATTCATCATCAAAATAGAACATAAAACCTGTTTTTTTTACCCATCACTAGGCCTACAGTGGGCCTACCACTAAAATGTTTACACTGCTGCAACCAGTATTGACGTCAAACTAAAATTTAAAAAAAAAACAACAACCCACAACATTTGAGATGAAGGAACATAAGTGTCGACCTGAATTTCAAAGGTTATGGCTTGCTGTAATATACTCTCTCTCTCTCTCTCTCTCTCTCTCTCTCTCTCTCTCTCTCTCTCTCTCTCTCTCAAGACACAGTTCAGACCGAGTGTTTAACGTGGCTAAGCTTGGCTGGGCGGGCGGCATTCACGGGTCGGGGAGGATCAGTGAAGTCGTAGCTGAGATTTTCATCCTGAAAACATTATTCATTGTTGGAAACTGGTGAAATGGAAGTGGCAATGATAAACATAAACTATGCAGAGTTATCGTTCCTTCATCTTCTTCAGACAAGGAGTGTATGTAGAATGTAAAATTTTAGTGGCAGTTATTGTACTACAGTATAGTCGCAAGGATAGTGAATATCCGATACCTTTTCAAATGATCTCAGTTGTTTACATATTCAGTACCATTTGGTATGCAGCAGGGGGAATTTCATTTACAGTCTAATGTAAAAGTTGAAGATTTTGGAAGTGCATGTGCATCTCAACTGTTCGCCAAAGAATTCACATATTTGATGAGTACAAGGCGGACGTTTAAACCAACTAATGAGAGACAAAGTCTTTCTTTCCTATGCTTACCGCGAAGAATGGGCAACACGGAATATTAAAACAATTTCGGTAGGGACAAAACAAATCGTGCCCCTTTCAAACACGTTAGCCTTCCTGGTGATGGCGGTCGCACTTGTGGACTAACCAATTTGACGGTCTAAATCAACCCTTTAAGTCCCAAGAGTGAATATACTGTTAAAAAATGTATTTTTCTATGTACTGAGTAAACAGTGCACATGGTTTTGTTGAATGCAATATTAGAGATAAAATGTAAAGTCTAAGTACAGATCTTAATTTGTGGTCACAGAGGGCATATTATACGAGTATGCTGGTTCTATCGCTTATCATAATTAAATACTTTTCCAAACTCATGTGCCAAATATGGAACATTGGGTCCCACAGGGTTAAATGTCCACAGAAAAATAATTTATTATTCAGAACTGAGTAAACTGAGTGAATTTACAGCAAAAAATGTTCTTTATGATTTGAGGGAACCTTAATCTGAACTCACAAGTTGCAAAGTTCGATTTGAGAGAAGCACAGAGGGAAAAGTTAACAGCTGTGTAATAGTTGGGTTATTGGCTAGCTCTAGAAAGATCAGCGTAAATGTAGTTGTCGGGTTAGTGGCTGTAGTCGACACAGCAGGGGTTACACTAGCCCGACCAAGCATAGAGCGTCCAGGGTAGACGTCCAACCCCCTTTCCTGTTTATAGAAATAGCGCCACTTCTGGAATAGTGCATGAGTCCAGCCAATGACCGGCGCTGTAGCCAAGGGTATAAACATTGCATGCACACCCTTGTAAAAAGATTATTATTGGATTATTATTGGATGATTAAAGGATTATTGGATTAGGAGAGTCTCCTGTACTCATTTCATTATGATTATGTGACTTAGACTTTCTTGCACAGTAATAAACTTGTGTATACCTTATTTCATGAGTGATGTCGTAACTCTGTGTTTTATACCCTAAATTAACAACGTAGGGGAATTGTCCCTTCGCCCCATACTACATCATTAGTGGAGCTGCAACACAACAGTGCTGTTGTTTACTCAAGCATTTTTGCACTAGAGTTGATCGAGCATACATTATCGTGCAACTTACAACTTAGCAGGGTGATCCCCGCACATGGCATAGTACGAGTATTCTAATACTTTCAGTGCAAATCTTCTCACTGTTGCAACATAGAAGAGCAAATAAAAACTATACTTTTTATCGTAACCATTTTTCTGATCACAATAAAATTAATCTCTGAAATTCAGAAAATGACGATTCGGAACACCCGGAAATATGAGAAATGAAAAATTTAAAAAAAAAATGGAAATAAGATTTTTATTTAGCCCGTAGGAAAACTGGTTTACAATGTCCTACAATATTATACATCTCATTCATAATAACAACACATAGAACAATACACATAAAACATGTAAAATACATGATATTAGAAAATAAATACATAACGAAGTAATTGCTGGTCACCCGCTGTGCAACGCAACTGGAGGATCTGATTTGTTTCTGTGATTTGAAACAATCTATGTCATTGGTTGCTACACGTTTCTCATTATTTTCTGAATTACATTTTCATGAAAAGACCGTTCTTAATTAGGCAAGTCCAATACACTCCTTTTGCGCAGACTGTAAAATAAAAGTATAAATAAAAGTGTGATTGCGTCATCAAATCTCACTTTCGAAAGTAAAATATGCATCAGCCAATAAAATCCAACATTAGACCATAAACAGACTATGTTAGCCAATCATATTCCTCTGACAATGGAAAAGTAGAGAGCGGAAGCAATGACTGTTTGGAGTTGTGGCTTGAGATGCCCGAATGTCCGTACCTGCCGAATAAGTTCGAGTGATTTAGGTATGAAGATGCCAATAGCACCTGGAATAAAAATATGAAATTTTAAATAGTCCCTATAAAATCAGAAAACTGGCCATGGGGAGGGGGAAAGGGGTTGGATTTTAATTTTAAAGACCAGAATAAATGAGCTTTAGTCACTCAAGTATAAAATTTGTGGTTGTTGTTAGGTGGGTAAGGTTACTCTGTTTACTGTGTGAAAAGACCTAAAATATTAGGTAATCTGCTTCACTGCCTAAGTTCTCAAAAGCTAACTGGTTCAGGGGCATTATTCTTTGTGTCAAAATTTGGAGGAAGAGCTAAACAACATGTTTGGAAAGTATTTTGACACGGGATCCCTGGATAAGTTAATGAGAGGTGTAAAACCTAATATAGCCAACAGTGAAAAAAAAAAGCATTGGCAACTTTATACCTTTATTCTACTTGGCCTTGTCCACTGACTGTTCTCTCGGTCTGCCAGGACGACACGGTTGGTGGTGGCTGAAAACTATAGTACCCCACACTACCACTACCACTTTTATTGGCCTTAACAGTCTCGTCCCAGCGGCTGTGAGGTGCAGCACAGATTTTCATATGTTCCGGGTCTTCTAGCATCTCCAGAGAGAAGACGGGGGCTCCAGAACTTCCGGGGCACGTGGACATATCGTAAACAAGCTTCTCGCAGTAAGATAGTTTTTCCGTTGAAGACCCAAGATCATTATAGCCCTGACTTGCAAATTCCTCTCTCATATTAGGATTTTCTACTTGCCTTTCCTTTGGTGTGTCTACCAGCTTTCCAAACGTGATTTTCTTAGAGGTGCCTTGTGGATGTGAGGTGATCCACGCTAGAGGCCTTGGGGAAAGCCTGATGTCTGAAGGCTCCACGTCAGCACTTGCTAAATCAGACTGTAGCTTAGCAATGAAAGCTTCCTCTGAAGCTCTCATTTTGCTACACCAATTAAGATCATGTGTGATGCAGGTTAGGAAACACCCGTCTGATTCCGGCAAAACATCTGCTGTCAGACCTTCAGCTATCACCACCGACTTTTTCTTCTCGTCATCAAAGAAAAACTCAATAGTCGCATTTTTAGCTTCAGTGTTGTCCCAAATCACATGAGCGGCTGTAAGGATTTGGAAAGACGGACTGGCTTTATGAGCTTTCCTGCTGGCGCAGCAATCCTCAACTGGGCAAGGCTGGAGTTCGCCAAGGCTGTAAACATTGCTAACCAACATTCCAGTTCCTGTTCGAATTGCTCTCGTTTCTTTTAGATGGCTAAACCCTGCCCAGACTGGCCGGTCTGGGCTTGTGTGGTTAGTGGCAATTCTGACAGTCTTGTCGCAATACGCTTTAATCATTGTCAGGACCCGGGGCTGTCTCCAGAGAGGTGGAAGGTTGTCCAACGTCACCTGGGAAACTGGAATGAAGTTTCTGTGTCCGGGGTTCTTTTCGCAGTCTGTGTAGGCATTCCCCAGAGCGTTCTCCAGCTGCAGTTCATTTTCGAGGATGATTTGCATGTCACGCTCTACTGTAGACGAAAGAGACGGCCTATTGTAATATATAGATACGACTTAAAAAATCAAACACGGAATGGGAATGACCACACACAATCTCGCCTACTCAAACTGATGAAAATACTCGCATACTCGTTATAGTTCCGACATTCTCTGGTAGGAAGTCTCTTTTTTCTCTCTGCATCAAACTACCCAGTGGTATCGAATCTGCTATATCTTACTGTAGTGCAAAAATTATATTTTGAAAAATCAGCTACATCAAAATTGTCGCAACAGCAGAAGCCTAATATATTTGCCAAGGAACTCTTTGAGTCAAAGAGGGAATAAAATCGAGGGTTGTGGAGCCACTAAAACAATAATTGTGGTGAAGCTGTAACGATGTATTTTGAGCAGTTGGTGGCCTGAAATGGACAACACGAGAGAAACGAAGAAAGAAGGAAAGAAAGAAAGAAAGAAAGAAATAAAGAAAGAAAGAAAGAAAGAAAAAAAGAAAGAAAGAAAGAAAGAAAGAAAGAAAGAGAGCTATATGATTACTTATGAACAAGAAGACGAAGAGTAATTCACTTTAGAGGTCAAAAGTCGTGGCTAGTATGGCACAGAAGAGTAAACGTTATCAGATGCAAAATGTCGCTTCGTCCGTATCATTACAGAGGACGAAGTGTCCATCTGCACATGAAGTAAAAACTTAAATGTCACATATATAGTATATATGAGTGATAGGGAAATCTGTCAGGGTCACAAGGTTAACACCAGACTTATAAGTAAACGTTGGAAACTATACTCAAGCAGTGGAGATTTAAAATTCAAATTGCTGTGAAGTTAGTCCTGTGGTGTAGTGATAGCATGTCCAGACATGCAAGCCAAAGGACCATGGGTTTGATCTCCAGAAGGGACAGGACATTGTTTTGTGTTAATTTTATTCTTTTTTTTTCTGCCTTCCTTCTCAAAAGTGTAGATCTTTCACAGTAACTTGGTTGATTCTCCAGTTGCACACTTTCCAGATAGTATCAGTTTGGGCTCACATTTCTCCTCTTTAATGATAAAGAAATAGAATATCTTACCACCTGATTTCATTTATAGCATAGAGACGGACAGAGCTTACACCCCTTTGCCATACCGGCAACAAAGTAATCATGAAGCACTGGAATTTATAAAAGTTATGTTAAAACTTGTGCATAAGATGTAACTAACTTACCCTGTCCATACTGGACCTTTTCTGCTTTACCTACCGACGTAGGTGAGTTCTCTTCAGAGCCTGAATGAGGATACGCAAAGGAAATCAGTGAACAGTGGAAGGAAGTCGAAACTACTTGTACAACTGAAGAGCCGGTGAGGTTTTGTTTTCTTTTGAAATGACGGGAAGAAATAGTGAAAGTAATTGTTCTTCAAGCATATACTATATTTATTTGGCATCTATCTGAATGACGTCGCTACCTTCAGTAATTATTTCCTCAAACGCATCAGTGTATGTAAGCATAAAATTTACACTGTAAAAAGATACAAGTCACCATCATCTTGACGGCAGCTCCTGTTGAAAACCTGCCAAATTTGATGAATTTTGGCGTCATAACATATCGTCTTGAAGACCACCCTACCCTGGCTGTGAAACAGCCTTCGGACATGGTCGATAGTGTCTCCTGGACCGTTACCAACATGCGGGTTAAAAAAAAAAAGAATCTTTTAAACTGGGTAGCGGCGCATCATATACAACGTTCGCTTTACAAGGGTTAAAGACTCATCCCTGATGTGCTTCATATAGGGAAATTATTTTTGGCTTGCGTTTGGAAGTCTTCGAATTGAGCAACCGCTCTAGGGGACTATAAATCCCGCCAAATTAATGAACTAAACATCTTCGAAGTATTTACTAGAAAAGACAGTTCCTGTGTTCCCTAAAACAAACGCATTAAAAGTATACCAGTTTGATTACAAAGTATTGTATATTATCATGTTATGCATGACACGCACATTGTGTACAGCAAATTTATGGTGTTAGTTATAGTATGTGCACGCATCATATCGCCAGACCACACTTTGTGCACTTAAAATGAAGGCGCGCATATTTTTCAGTCGATTCTGCTTGCCCTTAAGAGTGAAGTGCTTAAAGAGTCTATGTAATGCACCACTCACTTGTGGCTCCCCATCAAAGAGGTTACAACAGTTTTTTAGTAGTGTATCTATGCTCTCTATGCTTGAGGTTGTTGCACATTGCGGATATTCTAAATGACAAAATAAAAAATGATGAGCATACGTCATTTATACACTAAAACATGAAAACATACTTGTAAAGTTTAATCTAGATACACACTTATGCTACTTCTGACTCATTTTCATTGCATTGTAATTTAAAATTCCCACCGTCCTTAACAGCTCGTAAGAAAGGATAATAAGAAGGAGAAAAGAGAGACAGAAAAAAAAATAAGTGCAAGAAGATGTGGGGGAGGAAGAAAGGGAGGAGGAGGTGACGAATGAGTGGAGGAGGATAAAGAAAAGGAGGGCGAAAGGAGTACAAAAGAGGTGGAGGAAAAGAAAAGAAAGTAAGATAAAGAGAAGAAAGAAATGGAAGAGAAAGCGGGGAAAGAGAACGAAGAGAGCGAATAAACAATCCGACGTTTTCTTATAGAAGAAGGTTGGATGACCCAATATTTTTCCGGGATTTATGGGGCTTCCAATTCCTTAAAACGGTTGCCAAGTCGGAGATATAGTACAAGATGGAAACGAAACATTTAGTAACAGGAGTACAGGAGTGGGGAGTGGGGAGTGGGAATGGGGAGTGAGCGGACACAAACAGATGCTCATATAGAGAAGGAAAAAGTGAAAAGTTCTCAAGAAGAAAAATGCATTATCTTCCTCTGTGTGAGCATCTGTCTGTGTCCTCACCCTCTACTTCTGTTCTATTTGGAGATTTTCAAACAATCGAAAGATAATTTGCCAATATAAAGAATATTATCATGGCTAAATCTTTAAGAGCCTGAACATTAATGTTTTAAAGTAAAAGTTTATCTTGACGGATATTCTCAAGACAAGTTATACTTGGTTTGACATCGTTTGGATATTTATACAGTACAGAATACATCTCCCCTCCACAGTTACACAATCAAATCAAGGGAAAAATTTAGTCAAAACGTATATTGTCGTGACCAACATATGAGCCGATCATAATAATATAATAATAATAATAATAATTCATAGCACCTCACAACCTCGAACCACACACACACGAAAAATCCGCATACTTGTTGTAATACAATCGATTCCGCTTTATGGCGATCCAGATTTCCCAAATTTTCTCTTAATCGAACCATTTTCTATACAACAAAATACTATGAGTATTTCCATTTTAAAAAAAAATACTGGATAATCGCAACCCCTATAAATTGCAATTTTCCACGTTCCTATGGAGTTGCAATTAAGCAGAGTTGACTGTACTATAGTAATATTCCCCAGTTCTTACTTTTCACAAGCTTATCACTATCAGTGAACTCTGCAATGCAAGATGTTATCTGCTGAGAGCTCGCTATAAAAATAGAAAGGACGACTAAACGTGGCACCGCATGAGGTTTTATGCTTTTTATTCAGCATTCAGTTATACGCACCGAAATGTTTATTCTCGTCATGCCTAATGAGCAAAAAAAATGTTTGTCTCTTGTGTATAGAAGCTACCTTCTCTGAGATGTTAAATAAAGTCTTCTTAGCTCCCGGACCACTTTATATCAAACTTTCAAAAAGGTCCCCAGAGATCTTCAATGTCAAACGTATCCGAAGATATTGACGGACCAACATGCTCTAGATTTGGAGTAGTCTATAAGTTTCTCCAAATAGGACAACTACAGTCACCACGCAATTCGGCATCATCGAAAATGGGGACATGTAGATCTCATGAACGTAGGGGGCTTCATAACATACTGAGCGGCAGAAGAAAGTCCCCACCAGAACTCCCTCAAAAATAGTCAGATTACGTTCAAATTTTGCACACATATACTTTAACATGTTTGCTAGCTCATATATAAAAAAATTACAAAAGAATTGATCAGGAGAGATACGGTTTATTGTGACAAAACGCTTGTCTCCCATATTTTTCAGAAGTTCAGTATGGAATATGTCCCACCTCTGGTGTCTTCGTAATGATCTTGCCAGCTCATGATTGATCGCTGGGGCAAGTTGTTCCATTCTTGGGTCCAGCAACACGGAGTTGACCAAGGTCATTTACGTCATTGTGATTTTGGACTCGACGCCCCAGCTCATCTCAAAGGTGTTCATTTGGGGATACGACATGACCATCAAAAAATGAAGAGCACTTCTATGGTGTGCACTAACGGCACCCCACATCATAACCCTGCCACTCTCCATCGATCTGCCTCAGTGAAGCAACAAGTCAGTAAATCGTTCCCTCTCAGACGCCATACTCTTGTGCGTCCGTCCACGTGGTCCACTCAGAACCGGGACTTGTCTGAGAGAACTACACTATCCCATCTGTGAAAAGTCCACAGAATATGTTGATCTGATCACTACAGACAAGCTTGACGACGCGGTGCAGTCAACAAAGGCTCCTGTAAAGTTGCGATTTGAGAGTTCCTGGGCGTTAAGGCGCAGCCGAATTGTGTGTTCATTCACATTAGCACCTCTTCCTTGGATGTTCCTCAAAGTGATAACCGCAGTCTGGAAGCGATTTCTCAAATGTGTGTTCACAATTATACCGGTCAGTCCTGTCACCTGTTACACGTGGAGAACCACTGCGGGGTCTATATCGAATGGTTCCGGTTCCTGAAAAATCCCCAGAGGCCTACCAATAGCCCTGTGGTCACAGTGAAATAGTTGTGCCNTTCCAAAAAAAAAAAAAAAAGTCAAGTAGTCTACAAAATGGCTATTTTGCACGTGCAACACGCAGCGAACAAGTGTGAGCGATTTATGAGAAGCGTTCACCATATTTATATTTTAAGTCTACTCACGACACGACACGCCTTGCACAAAGGCAAATTAGTGAAGACTTGTTCAGTGCATGTTTTTGAACTTTAAAATTAGGGGATTTTTTTTCTGTCGCTAGGTATATAATGTCTAGGCTTCACAAGTTATTGGCTCCTATTCTTTTATCTTCTATTTTCCCTAAAAAATAAATTGTGTTAGGCTACAAATTCTACTGTGATTTTGGATTTTTTCCCCCCATGCAGGTTAAAATATTTCCATTCCCCTAGCTTTTAATGGGAAGAAGGAATTAACGCCCAGACTTTTTCACAAATCTCTTTCAAAGATGGCCACCTCTTTTTCTGACTTGGTTATCACTTTTTTATTGAGCTGGCTTTGACCGCGTGCTAATACACAGGCCTGGCACTTTTATTTTCATATGAACGGCTCAAATTGCACCCCAAACGTTTAAATTGGATGCCTTATCCAGAACACAGATCTGTTAACATACCCATATTTCTACATTCTGACTTTGGTTGGCTGGGCCCCCAATAAGGGCATTTTATATATTAGCAGATTGATTGGATTGTTACACAATCATTGCTTTAGCCTATTTATAGGTGCCAGAAACCTTACATGACCTCGTCCTCTTAGCTGGTTTTAAGAGAAAATAAGATAAGATTCGATTTTATTGTCCAAAGTGGCACTTTGTCTGAACTGAACTTCTGATTTTCAGTATGATAAAATTATCATAACTATTCTACAAAGTCAAACACCTCATAAATTCGAAATAATGGATCAGTTTCCTGGAATTCGAACACTTGAGCTCCTACCTGGATGTTCAACTATATTATAATACATACTAAAAGTTACCTGTGCTTGCTTGAGCCATGTTATGCAACTTGCCACCACAGTTGCTCCTTCATCTTTTAAACGAAAACCCTCCCGGTTATCTTTGTGTGCCTTAAGAACGGCAGATAACAAGAATACATGGTTGACAGTCTCCCATGCTAAGGAAGACTCCATGTCAAACTTTGCGTCTACTTTATCATGATAACGGTTGGCGATAATAGATACAACAGGACTTCACTAACTCGAATTCAATGGGACCAGTCCAAAGTTTGCAGTTCTCTTCTAACACAGAAGAAATGTTTGTGTCGTGATAGCGGTGAAAATGAGAATATGAATATTATAAGTTTCATGCTCTGGCAAAACTCGCCTACACGATCTCATTCTTTTTTTATTACCTTTGCGGGCCGGAAGATTCATTTGCTTTCTCAACTCATCAGGGCGCATATAATATACAGTATACATTTCACTGACCATGATCCCTAACTTTCGACAGTAATTTTTAAATCGTGTATTTCTAAACCCTCCAAAGTGCATAAATAAGGCTGCGTCACATCAAATACGTTCACCAATATTTTTAACTAGTCATCAGTTTTACTATTATGTTCACAGGCACAAGCGAGCAGTAGCCATTCTTCGTATGGGATTGCCGTGTATAAGCAGGTAGTAAATAATGTTGTGTTGCAGCTCCACTAATTATTGTGTTGTTATTCCCTTGTGGTGTAGTAGTACGTGTCGAGAGGACAATATTCCCTTACATTGGTAGTTTAGGGTACAGAACACAGAGTTATTACAATACTCGTCAAATAAGATAATATACACAAGTTTATAACTGTACAAAAATGTCCAAGTCACATATTAATATAATGAAGCGAGTACAGAACAATCTTCTAATAATCCAATAATCATCCTTTTACAAGGATGTGCTTGCAATTTTAATACCCTTGGCTACAACGGCCGTCACTGTCTGGGCTCATGCACCATTTCTGAAGTGACGCTATTTCTATAAAAGAGAAAGGAGGTTGGATGTCTACCCAGGACGCTTGGTCGGGCTAGTGTAACCCTTGCTGTGTCGACCCGACTCAAGCCACTAACCTGACAACTACATTTACGCTGATCTTTTTAGAACGAGCCAATAACCTATTACAATATAATGGGTGTATTGAGTGACCCACTCTGTGGACATAGCGCGACATGACATGCAGATATGATGGGTGACGTGTTGGTCAAGTAAAGTTATTGGAGAGGAAAGCTTTTTAAACTACTGGCAAGGGTTTATTATATACTGACTGGATTTATATATATAGGAAAATACGACACTTCCTAACTGACATATATAAACCCAGCGCCGCACATCTTCAGCTGATACAGCTGACTCCGTTTAATCGCCCTCCGCTTAATCACAACTTTCCCCAGGGACCGAATGTTTTCCTTATAAAAGTCACTGGATAATCGCAACTCACTCCGGATAATCGCAACTTCTCAGCGACCGCAACAATCAAAGATCAGCTGTAGAAGGATTACAACTGATAAATGAATATTTATACTGACGGCTGAAACTGCGCGACGGTGGGTAGACAGTAACCACGCCGTGACAGGTCCAGGTGTGATACACAGAATTTCTGTGACGGTTCCAAGCCAGTGAAAACTCAGGGGGGAAAAGTTACTCCCCCCCCTCCCCCCACTCCTTTGCAATAAGTGGCCGAAAATACCAGGTCGTCATAATCGCACCTCCTCTTAATTGCAACTTTCCCCGCGATCCCGAGGAATTGCGATTAAGCGGAGTCGACTGTATTAAAAATTTCTTGCACAAATTTAGAGACAGCCGCGCAATATTTGTTTCAGTGCCTTTATTCACTTTAGAAAATAATGATGTTTGAGTGGCATTTAGCTAAATATATCTGACGTCGCTGTTGGAAAATGTCGTTAAAGATGCAAAGCGTACAATCGACGCCGATTTTAATCTTGACTCTTAAACAGCATAGTCAAAGATTCAAGTGAAACGAGCAATGGGATTCTGTTATCTGGAGAAAAAAAACAACAAAACAAAAACATGAGGTTATTTTCGGAAGTTGCAAATATGAGAATTGAGACTAAGTGGAATTGATTTTGTTGGAATATCTCTTTATTCTTTTTTTTCATTCCTTCAACTCATTGAATGTTCAACAGACATGCAAAGACAACTCCGATAAGTCGTCACGGTCTACACTACACGGAGGGTTTGAGCCGCCCCAAACAGTCTATTTTCAGATAAACAGGGTGAAAAAAAAATATAGTCTATATGGAATGTTTGAAAGTGGGAGAGCAGGAAAATTTGGTTAAAAGGAAAACACATTTAATGGGAAAGACCCTCAAACAATATAAGAGTTTCCAGTTCGGAAAATTCCCGGATGTAAAACTGTTTCCAAAATGTAAGTTACGGATACGCTTGGAGAGGCTTGTCCAGGACGTCCGGAAATATAGACGTACGTTTTTGCATGCAGCACTGCACTGAACTCTTATTGAACCCGGACACTATGGGAAATTTTGTAAGCAAATTTTAAAAATATTCTCGCCTGGAACGTGGTTTAGGGTCAGAGGGCTGGGTTAGGAGTTAGACCTAGGAAGCAAAAGCAAACTTGGGACAATCCTCAGACAATGTCGTTTGAGGGTTTGCACATTTACGATGGGGATATCTTACCATTGTAAGAATTACATTGAAAACTGCTAAGGGTGTATTCAGCACCAATGCACAAAAATAATTTTTACTATGGTAAGAGATCCCATCGTTCAGGCGCAAGTTCTCAAGTTACTCCGTCACTCGCGTACGTGCTTGACAATGAGTTCATCAAGATAGTCCGTACCTAATGATGACAATTCTGTTCTGTCTCGTCATATTATCCCTCTTGGAATTTGACTCACAATGAAGTGAGTTTTGAGACTACTGTGAAGCTTGAATGTGAGCATTCACAAAGGTCATGCACTCCTAAATTGTTTTCTGTGGCCGCATGCATAATTCTTACGTTAGTTAACGCAATGCGGTAACCACGAGAAACTCCCAAAACATTAGTAAAGTAGTTAACGCAGTGATTTTATCAACGTACGGATTATGCATACGGCCACTGAGCTCTTAAATATCTGTTTTTCTGGGGAGAAAAATGTGTCAGTAAAGACGAATAGACAGTATTTCGTCAAGCTCATTCCACATTTTGCCAACGTTTTTTGAGGTTTTGAGAAATTGTGCGCTCGTACCCTGTTGTTCAAAGCAAATTAATGAGGCAGAATTGCTTTAGCTTGTAAGATTCGGATAAAATAACAAGTCAAAACTCTACATTGTTTTAATAAGAAAAAGAAGATAAATGGATATCGTAGTAATATAAAACAACTCAGATCATCCAAACAATGACTTAGGCAAATATGGAAAGAGAGTAACAGTTTTATGAAATCAGGAAAGGAAAAACAACTTTATCCTATCTGCTTTTGAGTTCTCAAATACTTCACCCATTCTCCACAATCTGTTTTGGTGTGAAAGACTATTTAAGTGCACATAAGTAATTCATAATAATAATATTTACAAAATGCATTATCTATTTAATTCAAAAGTCCTAAAATGATACAAAACATTGTGTGTGTGTGTGTGTGTGTGTGTGTGTGTGTGTGTGTGTGTGTGTGTGTGTGTGTGTGTGTGTGTGTGTGTGGTGTCGTGAAAGGGACCATTCTTGTATTCTGTGGGCAGTCGATAGCAAAGGGGTTCGTTTTTTTTTGGTAAGTTCTAGTAAAAGTGGAAGGATGCACACCTACTACAGGTTTATTAGAAATGTATCTTCTTTTGTCAAAACTTGAAGAAAACGCTCGGCAACATGGCGGCAACGATCTACGGTTTCAAATTTGTTAGTGGAAGGTCCTATCAACGGCTTTGTATCGGAGGAGGATGTGGCAAGAATCAGCGGTGGCATGTGCGCTAATGAGTGAGGCAGATATATAGAAAATACTACTCGCACTTTAGTGCATTGTTTTCTGTCTCTTCTGCATTAGTCGCAGCCATCTTGGCTTGCCTAGAGACTGGTACTTTCTTTGGTAAAGAAGTGAAGTGTGTTGTCATTTTATGACCTTGCAGGGACCAAATAAATGCAAACCTGATTCTGTCCAAGCAATAGCACCTCATAGAAAGCATTAACTCTCTGGGTCCTTCTTGAGGGAGCGCATCTTTCCTCTTGGCTAATGTACCTATTGTGTATTCTTAGAAAAGTTACCCTGTAATGATTATCACTGTGTAAGTGTGAAACAAAGTGTTTGGCGTATGCCTAATAAAGATTTTGAACTTGAACTTGATTTTTGTAGATTTTTATTTTGTTTCCCTACTTTTCCTCTAAAAATATAAAGGTGTAAAATAAAGGTAGCTCTTAATTTGTTTATTGATAATATACGTTTTCTTTGAATTACATGAAGTGCTAGTGGGCTGTGAGAAGTGGGGAATGAGAGAGTAATGACAGAAGCTGGGCGTGCATCCACATATAGTATTAAGCCTCATTATGGGCTTGTCATCATCCTGTTTACACGCATCGTGTTCGAAAAGGAAGTCAACAAAAACATGCCACTCAGAATATTTCGTCACAGTCGTAGACACATTGCCTATCTCAGAGACAGGCAATTTCCAAACTGGTCTTTTTGTGTGTGTGTGCTTGCTACAGGTTGTAAGAACCTACTTGGTTAAAAAAAAACAAAACTGGACTATCAGAGTCGATAGTAGCAGAGTATAAGATATTTTATGTCCTTTGGACAGATTGTGTAGAAAATATCGTATAACATGAAACCACACCGCAAAGGTGGTGAAATTCAGTCTTGAATTTGTAAAAAAATGATAGTTGCAGGCAGTGTTTTCCAATGGCTTCAGCGAATTTCATTTGTGTAGGCCTGTGATCTGCAAAAAGAAGGTTTTTTAAACCCTTTTCATGTAATTTAGAATAGTGAAAAATCTAAATGAAGGACCCTCACTGCAAACAGTACATAATTTGAGCACAGTGGTGGCACCAGACCTGCAGATTAGTCTTGGCCATCTTGGAACGTTCCTGTGGTTCGAATAGAAATTTTTATTAAATGGCTCAAAGAAGCTTTTACAATTTGGCTCCTGCAACCTGCAAACCGAAACATCCGTCTTATGTCACAGATAATGCATGTCAAAAAAACATATTTTTAAAGGAAGGTACCAAAGCTTGAAACTAGCATTCTTTTCTTGCGCTATCTAATAAGTTTTTTCCCTCTCCTCAAAAAACTTACTCAGATGAGGTTGGCGAACTGCGTATGGGAGTGACGATTTTATAAAACACATCTACAAGCGTTTTTGTCGACACATAACACTGTATTCTTCAAAAATGAGTTTTAGCGAGAGAAAGTGATGACATCAAAGCTTTCTTAGCTAGAAGAAATTATAATATCTTTGCTGAAACTTTGGGTTCGAAATTATTTCGGAGACTGTCATCAGGGTCAGTCATAAATGCTTAACAACATGAAACCAACATTTTCATTTGACCTAATTTGTGATTTTTGGAATGCATCCGAATAAGCCACTTTCAGTTATTCTGCTTGCATGTTTATCTGGGTGCAACAAACCACAAATACAATAATAGTACTTCCGCTTTCTACTGTTCTATTGTCAGAAGGATATGACTGGCTGATATTATCTATTATATTGGTTTATATTGCTTTGGGACGCGAGATTTGGTGACGCTATCACTCCACGTATTTCGTTTATGTTTTGCTTAAAGCGGAAGTGAGCTTTTCTGAAGTGGACCAATTAAGAACATCCTTATGTCATTTCCACCGACATATGTCTACGCGTCGAATTCAGTGGAAGTGAAGACGCATTTTTTTTCATTTCTTGCAACCGGACAAGTTGGCAGAGTAACATTCCTCTCCCTTCCCCCTCTCCGCGATCCTTCAGCCTTCCTAAACTGAGTGACAAGGTACAACTCTGGTAAACAACACAATGAACAAAGCTAACACACGCCCAAATCTTTTTGCTGTATGTTACTATGTCCATTACCATCACTCCACGCCTAATTTTCGTTGGCTATACCCACTCACCAGTAATGGAGATAAGCATCTGATCTAAAAAATACATGACTCTTAATAGCCCATAACAAGTAAAGTGTCTTGCTGTGTCTCCTACATTTACCCGCCCCCATGAAAAGCCACTTGAGGCCTCAGGCTATTTCAAGATAACAGGGGGTTAACTGATTGGCAGCCCCTATCTTTTCAAACCTCTGACCCGAAGTATTGCTGCTTTACTTTAACCTAAACTGACCAGGAAAGTGACAAATGCATTAGAACAAGCCACAGCTAAGGTCACTGGGCCCCTGAGAGAGAGAGACAAAAAAAATGATGTGATAAATAGATCACCCTTCCTTGTAACTCCAACCGACGTGACCTCAAAATTAATGCGCATGTGTAACCAAAAGCTTACCAAAAAAGTATATTAACACTGCTCGTCAGAAACCCTTTTATTACAATAGAAACCCTTCTATTACACTACAGATCACTTAATTCTGAATGATGAACCTTCCTCTTTCTGTGGACATCTCGGCTGAATTAAAATTTCATCACACTGGTTAGTCGACAAACGCGGTCGCTATAACCTCAAGCTAACAATGTGACTGCATGTTGCATGAGATGGCATTCTTTTTAATTTTACTTCAAATCTTAATTTTAATCCTTCTGTAGCTATATTTACCATGTGGTTGGGACCCTTCTGTAAATATTTTCAGTCCGTGACGGGGACGACTGGGGATGTTGGGGACGGGCAGTATAGATCCTGGCTCCTCCCACGGATACTGACTGCCAACTGCAAGTAGGAAGATGCCAAAGCACCTGGCATAAAAATATGCAATTTTAAATAGTCCCTATAAAATCAGAAAACTGGCTATGGGAAGGGAGGGAAGGGGTTGGATTTTAATTTCAAAGGCTTAGATAAATGCAAATACATGTGTAGACTCAGAATAGGTGAAGTTTAGTCACTCGAGTATAAAATTTGTGGTTGTTGCTAGGTGGGTAAGGTTACCCTGTTTACTGACTGAAAAGGCCTAAAATATTAGGTAGTCTGCTTCACTCCCTAAGTTCTCAAAAGCTAACTGATTCAGGGGCATTTTTCTTTGTGTCAAAATTTGGAGGAAGAGCTAAACAACATGTTTGGAAAGTATTTTGACACGGCACCTCAGGATAAGTTAATGAGAGGTGTAAAACCTAATATAGCCAACAGTAAAAAAAACAACAAAACATTGGCATCTTCATACCTGCACTAAGGTTTGGGTCACAGACTGAGCGACATCTGACACCAGTAAGTCATGCAGTTGGGTCTGTACTGTTCCCTGGATTTGCACTTTCACAACATGATTGGGAGGGAAAAGAGCTAGAGAATAGAAAATGTTATTTTTGCAGTTGTCTAGGAGATGAATTCCATGTTTTATTTGAATGTGAATAGTTAAGAAGTGAAAGCACAGATTTCTGGACGGAAGAACTTTATTTATGATTTTTATTATGTGCGACCTAGCATATTTAAGACAAGAGAGTTGTTTGAGAGTAGGAAAACGAATGTTTTAGTTAGACTGGCTAAATTCATCGAATTTGTGTTACAAACATTTCAGTAAATTGTATATAGCTATTAAGTAAGTAGTAGAAAAGATGAATGAGTGTAAGGAATGAATGATTACTAGGGAAAGTGAGTGGTACATAGTCTATTATTGTTAATTAAGAACGTTGTGAATGCATGTAAATGTAACAATGCATTGTGAAGATGTGTGAAGTTAGTAATTGTAGTGCTTAAAATATCCGTGTGCTGTCCCGGTGTTATCACACGGAATTGCTACCAAATATAAAGAGAAATTTTGCAACCAAAGACACACCTTGAATAACGGCTGTATAATTCTTTAGTCATTACATGATATCTCATCAGAGGAGACGCTAGTGTTTCAAAAAAAAAAAAGGGNGGGGGGGGGGGAAGGGAGTGTCGGTTTCGGAGTTGTTGGGAGAGGAGGTGGGAGCGGAGGCGGATCATCAGAGAGAGAAAGTAAGAGAAAGATAGATTCAGACAGACAGACATGTGTGAAGAAAGGGGCCGTAAAGTCTCTGTAAGTTCTGTAACTCTGATCACATTGGAGTGTTGTGAGTGAGTGAGTGAGTGAGTGAGTGAGTGAGTGAGTGAGTGAGGAGTGAGTGAGTGAGTGAGTGAGTGAGTGAGTGAGTGAGTGAGTGAGTGAGTGAGAGCAAGTTTTCCGTTGCAGAGAATGATAAAGAAGAAATTTTTCAGAGGAAGACAACCCAGTCAAGTACATTTCCTTATCCTCTTTAAGGAGGTTGCGCAACACCTTTGGTCATGACCTTCTGATTTTTGTTATTGTTGTCGCTTTGGCCAAGGGTATTTTGGCCAGACAGCCTGACTGCCCGTAAACATTGCTCTTCAATCGCGATTTTTCTACATGTTTTTGTCCTGTTACCGATTTAAACAACTGCACTTAAGTTAGGCCAGAGTAATGGTAATTCTGTCTTTTTTCTCACGAACGTACACAGGTTGACCATTCATGTCATTAAAATATGTTTTAGCCAAAAGCAAATTACACTTTATTTTGATTGAAGCGAGACAGAACAATAAGGATAAGGTATATATCTTGGTCTGCAACATACATTATACATATAAGTCTATGCTATCCGCCACAGTCCAGCGCCCACAAAAGCAACCTTAACAGTCTTCAGTTTGTAAAAACCGTACACAACCCACACCACCAGACTGTCCCCCACTAAGTCAAGTGGTATGACGATACTGATGAGAGAGAAGACCGTTTTGTTTGAGTTCTTATGGGCTTTTCCAAGAACAAACGACCTACAAAATAAAACAGCTTTGAGAAGATTCTTACTGAGAATAAGTTTGTACTTAAAAAGAAAAATAGCCCGAATGTTTAAAGTCATTAAAAAAAAAATAGAGTTTCTTCAGTAGATGCACTCGGAACAGGATGAAGCCTATCTTTTTCTTGATTCTTAGCATATCTTGATTGTAGCTATTCTAACAGTGAATACTCTAGTCTTTCAACTCGGAATCTTTTTTTTTTTTTTCTTTGAAGTCCAGGTTTATGCGTCGAATGAAAAGGCACATGTGTCCTCTTCCTTCTCAATAGTGGAACAGCCCTTCCGATGTGGAAAACCCCTGAAATGGTTTGGCCGGCCTGGTGGGCAAAAAAAAGACGGCCAAGGTGAAGCACGTAGACTTGTACTTGACTTTTTGAAGCACTGAATGACTGAGAAAGCGTGTGAATTGGACGGGAAAGGCAAAGGAGTGAGTGAGTGAGTGAGTGAGTGAGTGAGTGAGTGAGTGAGTGAGTGAGTGAGTGAGTGAGTGAGTGAGTGAAGAACTTCTGCAAGTATTACAGAGGTCTTATGCCTAATATCACACATAATTTCGCGATTTGTCATGGAGCGTATCTCTGTCTTAGCTGAAATGAGGTGTCAGTAGAATTGACTGAAAATACTTTCAGATACATCTTGTGGCTTCAACCTGGCGGAAAACACTATCTGACCGGCCAGTGATGGTGGACGGTAAAGGTGGACGTTCGTGGTCTACCCCAAACAAACTTTTCACCATAGAGCTGAATCCTGTATGAGCGGAAATGAGACCACTTATTCTAGCTTAGCCTCTCATAATTAACGGCGACAATCCAGAAGCCAAGACACTAAGGATTCTTCTCCATTTTATTATTTTCCGAAATGCAGACGTCACCACAATGTCAGCAACTACATGCGAAAATGGCGCATCCTGTAAATCGTTCCCTGCACTCAGTGAACAGGTTTTGGATATGACCAACAGTGGCTTGAAGTAAGTATAAAAGCGCATCTCTCCCCGGCACAGAGATGAACCACTCTTTCCTTTCTCAAGTGGATACCACTCTAGAGACACAATCCACCAAATCATCTCCAGCTAGAAGAGTTGAATCTCGCGGTCTTTCAGCTGACACGGACAAAAAGTCCACGCGTGGAGTAATCACTCACTGACATAAACTTCTTGAACGTCTCTCGTAATCTGAAAGTCTCTCTGTACTAAAACACAAACAGGTAAGTAAAAACTGGTGCCTTTAATAGCAGATGGCATAAAATGTGAAAAATAAGAGCAAAAATAATCTGGCAAGCGAAAATTGATGCTCGATCAGGCAGATTTAAGTATAAATGCTGGAAATAGATATATGTCTTGCCATAAATTCTTTTATGTGCGGAGTTAAGGATAGGATAATTTTCTGTTTTACGAATTGTCTCAGAAGTGATATATTATGGATCTAGACATTTCTCAACTTTTCAGGCTCTAAGAATAGTTTATGTGCCGTAATATCCGACATCATCCCAACAGCCTGAATAGTTGTGCCACCATCCAGTTATCCAGTTTAACATAATATGATGTCAGACTTCATAATGTTCTGTTTCTGAATTTTCTTCAGATAATGCCCTATCCCAAATACCTGCCTGTTTGTTAAACTTTGTCAAATCTGACATTTCAGTGTTCTCAATCTACTTCCTACAATCACACTTGTACACTTCCTTCCCCTCTCAGCCATGTTCATTTTGGATATCAAATATACACACTCATACCAAGAAGCAAATACCTTTGGAGTGGCTTAAATGACCACTTTGCCGAGTGCCAGTTTATTAATGATATAACAATAAAATTAGAGTCCTGTTTTGCACTGTGATTCGATAGCCTATATATGGTGTGAAAGCTGAAAGCCTCTGTGTGGCGAGGTCATGCTATGAAATAAAACTCTACAGCAGCCCTCGATCGACAAGTTTATCTGAAGGCTTTTCCGTATTATAGACATACACATAAGTAAACAAACTGCTGCTGCCTTACAAACAGGTTGAAAAAATATGAAAATGACAGACAAATTAGCAAGCCGAGCTCGATGCAAGAACGGGTAGGTTTTACTGCAGAAGAATGAATTAAGTGTTAATGTCACTTTTCAGCACATCTATGACTATTTAAGAGACCAAACTTTGATGCATATCAGGTCACTGACAGGAGGGTATCTATGAAACATCGCCTAGGAGAGACTTGCCGTTGGTAGGATTTGAACCTGAATCTATCATACAACAGAAACATGCTCCTTTGTTTTCCCCTTACACACAGCCGCTTCAATGCTGGTGGTAATGCAGAGAGGCAGAGAGAAATCAAGTTCCCTGTGTGGATATTAAACAAGATTTGTGATATCTTCACGGCATCTTCGATTAGCGTTATCTGGCTCCTGACTAGAATTTTTGATGCACTATTCGTTATGTGGAGAACGTGTCATTAGTTAAACAAATGAATGACCAAAACGTGATAATGCTTTGTATTATTTTGAAAAAAAAATATTGCACAACAATGCGCAAGAAATTTGGAGATCTGCACCTAACTCTACCCACAGATCACAATGAAGAGCCCTATCATGGTCGCCGCCCTTGTCGTTGGGACTCTGGGATGTCTGCTTGTAATGGTAGGGATGGCCACGACCGGCTGGGTGACTCATCCCAATGGTAACAATGCAGGGCTCTTTGTGCTGTGCCAGTACGATGGATGCTACTCTTTAATAGCAACAGGCAAGTTAGAAAGTAGATTAGAGACAGCAACGGTTACTACAGCTGTCTTCATCGTCATCATCATCATCATCGTCATCATCATCATCATCATCATCATCATCATGAAACAGGCAAAAATTGTAAAATACTAATTCAGTCCAATATGGATCACCTTTTAATGACAAACATACTTGAGCTAAAAATGTATAGTCATAATATAAACATTTTGACAAAAGTTTTATTATAGTCATCATCTTCACCATCATCATCATCATTGTCGCTATCGCCATCGTCATCATCATCATCACCGCCGTTGTCATCATTATCAGTATTCCTATCTTCTTCATCTTCACCATCGCCATTGCCGTCGCCATTATCATCATCATCATCATCATCATCATTATCACCATCTTCCCTATCATCACCATGGTCACTTCTATCATCGCCGGTCATTATCATCATTATCATTATCCCGTTGTTGTTGCCGTCGTTATCATCACCACTATCATCATCACCAATCAGTCCTCTTAGACAAGTCGATGAGCGGACCGACGACCCAGGTCAAAAGAGTTTTCATTCTATCTGGAATATACGATTTCTTGTTTACAGTCTTAGCGTTATGAGACAGTCAAACATGCGACCAAATTAAGTTTATTAACCTTTGTGATGCTAGGGCAGCGTGGCCTAATGGTCACGGCGTTGGATTCAAGATCTGGAAGTCATGATTTGATTCCAGACTATAGCTCATGTTGTAAGTGCCTTGGGAAAGCATTTCATTCACATTTTCCTCAATCCACCCGTCTGTAAAATGGGTGCCCGGCTGTTGGCAGGGGAAGATAATGTCAGAATGCTAGTTATCAGGGCCTATAAATGGCAGCGGCACTTGCCTTTTCATTGTAGATTATAGATATATTATTATGACGGCATGCCTTTGTCTGAGTCTGTGCATTTTACATAGAATATCTGCCAATCAAAGTGATAAACAGTGCGCGTTTTTTTCTTTCTGTTATGGATGTTCATCTTAAGAATATTTATTTCAAAATACAGTTGTTATTTCACCACCAGATTTCACTTACGTGTTTAAGACACATTAACCCTCAAGTGCCCAGCCCTATTTATAAAGACACACAAATTCTGAGCTCCAGTTTTTTTTTATCATTTTTGGGGCCACTATGCTGGAATAAGCATCAAAATTATCATAGTTTGCTTTTTCTTTGTTTCATGAAATGTATAAGATCTGATACTCTGGGCATTAGAGGGTTAATGCACATATTGACAAAGGAGTGTTAGTTTTGTAAGTTTAATTCTCATTCTATTTCTTTGAAAAAACAAACAAAACAGTCTTGTTCCTGGATTCCGCGCAACTTGTTCTTGAGACATGAATATTAAAAATCTCCCATTCATTATTGGCATTGATGTGTTTCAGACAATTGTGTGAAATCATGTGGTGAAAGAGCATTTGTATTGTGAGTTGTGGTTTTCATAAGGTCAACACCCACAATAGAAAAGGGAAACTATTTAACACTTTGGTGTACAATTTCTCACACAAAATGTATTAAATTAAAAAAAGGAAAGTGCGCACCACATATACATGACCTACCTACCTACCTACCTACCTACCTACCTACCTACCTACATCTACCTCCCTATCTACCTACCTACCTGTCAAAAACTTGCAATAGGAGGATGGTTAGTCTACATCCTATTTATGTTGGCCAGTTCAGGCGGTTTAAATAGCAGTAGGCACAATCTGACACTCCTCTGTTGTCCACAGGTTCTCTCGCCGCGGTCAGAGCTTTTGTAGTAATGGGATTCTTTTGCTCCTTGGCTGCCCTCATTGACGGAATTGTCCACCATGTGAAACATGTCAGTAAAGACATCCCCAACAGGGTGCTGCCCCTGGTGTCTGCAATACTCTATTTCATTGCAGGTACGTAGATGGATAAGACAAAAGACATCTTCTATGGAAGGGAATAATACAGGATTACCTAATTATTACCCTCGGACTGACTTATCACTTACTAGGCGCCTATTTGCCTACTCACTTACCTACCTCCACAAACATCTAGCCATCTACAAAC
This sequence comes from Ellobium chinense, assembly GCA_033807755.1. Taxonomy (NCBI): domain Eukaryota; kingdom Metazoa; phylum Mollusca; class Gastropoda; order Ellobiida; family Ellobiidae; genus Ellobium; species Ellobium chinense. The sequence goes on along the minus strand of JAWQUT010000256.1, from coordinate 96,750 downwards.
GTACCCAGTACTCACTTAATATGCACTTAGCGACATACCTAGTGTCTGCTTGCTTATCTGTCTGCCTGCCTGTCCGCCTACCTATCTGCCTGCCTGCCTGCCTATCTATCTATCTACCTACCTACCTACCTACCTACCTACCTACCTATCTGCCTGCCTACTACCTAAATACCTACCTACCTACCATTCATCTACTTACATATATTGCCAACATACGTACCTTCACAATTACTTACCCACCCACTTACTAACTTACCATTCGATCGATGAAGTGATATGGTGATCGATCTGTCCATCCACTTACCTAAGCGAATGATCAGACACACGTACTGTAGCTCGCAGAAGTCCCTCAGAGAGTCATAAGATATAATGGACATTAATATTAATCTAAACATGTCATACATCTGTGGTTAAAACTGTAGAACTGTATGCATACTGAATACGTCTGGGATATGAGTTTGTGTCTAACTGGCTACTTCTATACCATTTCAGTTGCCACTGCTACCACCATTTCTATTACTGGTACTATATAGCTATTGCTCCCAGCACCATCACCGCGACCCTCACCATCTCCACTACCTTCTCTAGCCTCGCGAATACCACTGTCATTAACAAAACTAGTAACAACATCCATTCTTAGAATGGGTTTGCCATGCCTGATACGGCTAATTCTGATATGTATGTGGGAGGTCTACAGATCGACAGACAAAATAGCGTGGCACGACCTTTGATCCGTGAACTCTGACCAGGGGAGGCAACTCAGTTGTCTTTTTAGTAAATTGAAAAAAAAATGGCTGTTTTACAGAATACACAGAACATATATGTTTCTATTTTTAAATATAAAGCCTCTCTTAATAGAAAAGTAAAGATTCATAAGCAGCTCGGCATGAACGAAAGTGGTAGCATGTGAGATTTCATGGATGTAGACAGCTTTACAATGAAATATATTATGCCTTACTTGAGCGAGTCCCCTAAGCTTTGTTAAAATATCACTCCTATTTTTACAACCAATGCTTCCATCCTACGACCACCACCACCACCATCACCACCACAACAACAACAACAATATCATTGTTATATAAATGAAGTACAACAATAATAACGCTGAGTCAATTCATTTCATGCAGCTGGCCTGGCTCTACTCGGAGCCATCATCTTCGCAGCCACGATGAAAGACAATTTTGGCGGACAAGCATCCTTGGGTTACTCCTTTGCCTTAACGATAGTGGGAGCCATCATTTGTGGTGTGGCTGGTGGTCTTACTATCTACCACCGATCGAGTCAATCAGGCTAAAAGACCAGTCGTCAAGTTCATCTGTTTAGTGTGTTTGTTTCATTTTGTCCGTTTTGATGTTTAAGGACGTTTTCCACAAATCAGGTCAAATGTAAATTTTAACTTAGTTCAGACTTTTAGGTCATGTCTGACTACGGCATGGAATTTCCAGTATAAGTTTAGAATGTAAAGACGTAGCAATTTTATGAAGAGTTAGATGAAAAATGTTGTATACGATTCACTTTTTCTGCACATTGTGGAGTAATATATACGTCAACACTGACACTTTCACCGAAGAGCGAAGACGTTTCATAGTTTGAGAATTGTACATAGGTACGACCAATATTTTTTTCTCTCTCTCTCTTTTTGTCTATATCATTGCATCTCTGTTGTTGAATTTTTTTTTTTTGGTTGGTTTACACAAAAGCTCACGTGATCACATCACAGCATGGCGGCACTGTACACATAAGTTTCGCCGATGTCAGCACAAGGACGTGCACGTGCTGGTCGCACTCATATGAAAGTAGGTCAAAGGTAAAATAAATCAGTGGCCGCACAAAGAGGTGCCGATCGCATAGACGAGCACTGACCTTGAGACTTAACTGTAACAGGTATTAAAAAACTTGTTCTAAGGCACAAGAAAAATTAATACTGCAAAGGCAAAACTTCACTTATCAGATTGAACCAATCAGAAGTTATGATTTTTGTTTACATATGTCATGTATGTGTGTAAGTGTAAGTGTGTGTGTGTGTGTGTGTGTGTGTGTGTGTGNTTGCAATAATTGTTGTTTGTCTTGTCGAATAAAGCTGGCCGCTTTTGCACCTCTTCAATTAATCTTTCAGAAGAGTCCATGATTTTCTTTGGATTTGCCGGAAGAAAGTCGGGAGGTTTTTATTGCAACCGTAAAATGGTCTCGTGAACTTTTTCTGCCGCGAGGTAGTAGATAGCCGGTAGACTGACGTGAGGTAACCACTCTGGCGCTAACTCATATTTTGGTAGACTAGTGGTAAATAAGATCTCCCGGTAAAACATTTCACGGGACGTTAGGTCACCGAGGTCAACTGTCGGTAACGTGTAGAAAACGGATCTCACTGTGTTTACACCTTAAGATTAAAATGTGTTTGACTTGCGGGCTGGGCGGTTTACGTTGTAGTGTCCTTGGGATAGACACTTCACTTCCATTTTCCACACTCGACTCAGGTGTGAATGAGTACCTGGCTTTAGAGAGGTGGGGGGAGGGAGAGGGAGAGGGGGGCCAGGGTGCTGTGTTTGTACAGTATTATGAATGAGATGTGTAACACTATATGACATTGTAAAACAATTTCCCGACGGGGTAAATAAAGTCGTACTTTCATGTTATTCATATTTCAACCTGAACACCCTAAACTTTCATCTAACTTATAACTCGCTGAGGTGTACCAACCCTGCTTAGGAAAAGAGAGGACGAAAAGA
>JAWQUT010000256.1:66939-85470 GCA_033807755.1 Ellobium chinense | reverse complement strand
AAACGTAGAAGAAGAATGCAACTTAGCTAACAGAATAAAATTTAAGGTGTTAAACGCCCAGAAGTATGATTGACTGATCTATCTGAGACACATTTTTGTTGGTCGATGCATCTTTTACTTCCGAGTTCATAAGGAACACGCACTTCCATATAGCTGAATCACTAACCAAACAAAATGTATCAAGAAATCTGATATGCGGGTGCCTTTCAAAAGATTACCTTCATTGATTGATAAGCTTTCTTACTTTCTGATATTACTCTGAATTGCTTGTTCCAAAGTCAAGCTCCTCCGTTCTTATCTATTTCAAAGGGCAGAAATCAGAAAAATTCGACACTTTTAATGATATGATTTTATTTTGATAATGAAATCTAAAATAGAGAGCTGGAATCAAAATATTCAAAAACGCCCTTCTTGTAATTACTTGAAGTTGTGAAGTCTTTTCACGGCGGCTATATTTTGCCCCAATTTTGCTTGGACGTGCAACGCATCGCTTCTGTCTGATAAGTGTAGAAATCTCTCACGAGCAGTAGTGCCATGTATCTAAGGCAAAGATCAGTAATACACTTGATTGACAGCTCTCTTGACTACTTGATCAATCTGTCTACATCACAGAATTTCAAAAATCTACAGGAGCACTAATAGCTATTTCCGAACGTCGCGCAACGCGAGGAGACTAGTACTCTCAAATCATAGCCATTAAAGCGTGGCAAGGCGCAGTCAACAAGCACGCCTATCACAAAGACCCCGGGGAGGTACAATGTGGTTCACATGGAGACATGAGGAATGAAGAGAGGAGGTTCTATTAGTGACGTCACTTCTACTTGCAGGGATTCATCGAGTGCTTCTGTAGATTGTATATTATTCTGTGGTCTACACCATAAAGCGCCTTGAGTCTGTAAGCGCAGGTAATGCAAATGTTTGTAAATAATAATAAAGACAAGAATAGCTCATCATGTGGTGGATTTTTCTTGGCACAATGGATGCCGAGTGAGAAGAAGAGTGACAGTGTGTTTGCAAAGTCACAGAGAGACGCATATAATAAGTAAACCCTCCATTATGGTCATAAAATGAAGAGTTTTTAGGATATTTTTAAGATATCTTAAATGACTGACAAATTATAGCATAATGGCTGCTTTAACACACCTACAAAAGTCATATCACATATGCCAGTAGAGAGATCAAATAAAGACCTCATAAAAGATCCGATGAGCAATAAACTCAAAAGTGAATGAAGTATATTTTTTTCCCACTTTTGCCTCTCTTCCCATTCCCCTAATTATCTTTTTATTAACCTATATTTTTCTGTTTTTGTTTCCGTCTCATTTTTTTGTTGTTCTTTATTTTGATCCATTCATTAATTTGGTCGTCATTACACTCATTCATTTGCTCATCTGCTAAGTTTTTCGCGTTATTTACATATTAATGTATCCGCCCAGCTTTCTTCGTTCTGTGTTCTGATAATAATTATGAGTAAAGTATTAAAAAGACACCCTTGAATGAATTCAATTCACATGTTGAATTCACAAAGTATAGCGTAACTACCGACATCAATATCCTGAAAGTTCACTGAATTCCACTCACTCTGCTCAACGTAAGGAGGAATCACCTTTGACATGTAGTCTGTTTCAAAAAAAACAACAACAAAAAAAAAACTGCTTTAAAATTTGCGCTGTGGTTTTACGTCCAGAAATCTTGATGTTGATAACTCTTGTGGAGCATTCACATGGCGTGTGGTGATGTATTTCTCCAAAGATAACAGGAGCCTCATTGGCTAAAACGTGTCGACTCTCAGAATCGATAACAATGGAGTATACAGTGTGACCTTTGGACAAATTTGGAGGAATAATCGTATAACATGAGACTGCACTGCAAAAGTTGTGAGATACATTAGTCATTAGTGAATTTGTTAAATAAAGATTTTTGGCAGGCAGCTCTTTTCAAGAGTCTAGGCGGTTTCAGTTTATGCGACCAGCTGGTCTGCAAAAGAATGTCAGATTTTAGATTTATATAATATCTAAATATTGCTTTTCTGAATATGGCTACCACAAGAAATACTACTAAAACTGGAAAGGAGTATGACTGATGTTATATATTCCTAAGTAAAATTCTGTTTATACAGGTGACCAAAAGAATCATTATAATCTTATTTCAAAACAAATAATAAAGAAAAACAACAACTGGAAAGACTGAATGAACAGCAATAGTCCGGTGTTATTTTAATCTGGTTGAGGTAAAGGAAGACAATGATATTAACAGTGAAACGGAACACTACTGGAAAGAGAGGAGAAATTATGTTCATCAACATATGATTAGACAAACAAGTAAAGGACTAAAAGGCATTGGAAATATCACAAGGCTGCCAGAACCTCTGTTGTCAGAAAACTTTCTAATTCGGATTACATATGTGGAATATTTGTCACTGTCAGAAGCTAAGACAGGAAGTAGACTAATAAATGTGAACTGCTAAGAGGAAAACAGAAACTGTGTATGTGAGGCCATGTCGTTTTTGAAGTGACCCTGTAGAAGACAGCCTGGCAATAAAGGCATCGAGAGAAACATTGGTAGCAGCAGGACAGGCGAGCCAGGCTTGCCAGGGGAGTTCGGCACTGCCACAACCATTCATCTCCTCGGTCGGATTGTGGGTATGATGAAGAAGGCATCCTTCGATTTTCCACAGCCTCGTCATTTCCTTAATGTCTACAGGACGTTGACGTGCTTTTCCGCGGTAAAAGCAGTGCCCTTCTATGCTATCTCCCATGCAGGCTGAGACAGCTCGTAGCTCGCAATCACATGGGACAGAGGTATTCCAAAATACACTTCCTTTCACGCAGCGGTTGTTGGTGAACGAGAGGGACTCAACGCTTGTGTCTTGGATTAGGACCACCGTTGTCGGCACTTTACATGTCAACAGGCTTGGGTTTAGGAACTTCAGTAACTTGTTGCCTCTCAAGTCCAAGGTCTTGAGATTTTGACAGTTGTCCAGAGCTCGCTGTTCAAGACACTGTATCTGGTTGTAACTGAAGTTGAAAACTGTGGCGGAGCAGCCATCAGGGAAGTTCTTTTGACGCAGCGTAGTGAACAAGTTGTAGCTTAAATCCAGTGTGAAGCTTTTCGTTTCAAAGTAGCGCGCTGCATTGTATACCATAACGCTTTTAACCGCATAAGGAATAGAAGTCAGTAAGTTCTTAGGGAAGCCTAAATGTTCCATACGCCGGACAGGGATTTTAAGGGCTGGGGGACTGATGTTCATTATGCCGCTCTCAACAATTACATACTTTGTCAAATTCTGCCTGATAACTGGGCTGATAATCTCATTCTGAATGTGTATGGGAGAAGTATATCTGTTGTTGCCTAGTGTCAGTTCCTTTAAAGCCATAAGGTTATCGACGGGTGTGAACTGATGGTTGAAGTCAAATTCCAGGTTCTGCACAGACAGGACTCTAAGGGAATGGTTCTGCCAATAAAAGGCGTCATCGGTTACAAGGACTGGTGGGTCGTTTCGCGCTATGGACAAGACCTCAACTCCCTCCACCGGAAAATCATTTTGTCTGATTATAGGGAATCTGTTACCGGCTAGATAATACTCAGTCGGGTGTATCTTGCTCAAATCTGGAAGCTCAGCGAGATTTTCGTCAACACAGCTCACTATTCGACGTTTGGACTCATACTTGCAGTACTCCAGTGACTGCCCACTCACTTGGCAAATAAAGTATACGGCAAGGAGAACTTGCAGTTCTCCAAAAAAGAGATACTTTGGCATCAGTGGGTGGACTTAATCATATCATCATTCACCTGGGGAATAAAGTGAGAAGGACACATTGAAGTAGAGCCAGAGGTTTGACACTTTCTTGCAACTCCAAATGAGACTCCTGCCCTTTGAGTGCACACACGTTGCGTGAGTACGTGTGAGTGAATATGAATGTGTATGTGTATGTGTATGTATAAGTGTGCATGTGTTGTGTGTAAGCGTGTGTGTTTGTGGAGATGTGCATTTGTGTTTCAGTTATGGGTGCATGCGGCTGTAAAGTGCCTCGAGTCCTCCGGGGATGAAGCGCTACTTAAGTGTGATTTATAATGATGATGATGATGACCAGAGAGGTTTTATATTTCCTTGGCCTCTCAAAGCCAAACCAGAGGCAGTTGGGAGCATGCTAGTGAGTTGGGGGGAGGGGGGAGGNGGGGGGAGGGGGGAGGAGTGGGGTAAGGGGGTTGGTTGGAGGTTGTGTGGCAGTTTGAATACGCGTGTTTGGGTTAGTGATAGTAAATAGTTATGGTTTTTCGTCTTGTTAAAAAGAAATTAGGGTAACTTGCGGAGTCCTGATCAACTGTTCAACGACATTGTCATTGTTCGCCTCTGTTCCGTTCCTTGGATATTTGGGCCTGTTCAAGCTTTTCAATTTTCATGACTATTGATCAGTCTTTTTTTCTCTTCTTATGATATTTCATTCTTAGTTCATTGATTGTCTACACCTGAAGAAGGACGCCAGTTCGAAAGTTTGTGTATTAAATTTTGTTAAATTGTTATAGTAGTTTTCTTGCATTACTTGTTTACACCTAGTGCGGATAAATGTTTTGCAAATAATGATGATGATAGATAGATAAGAGTAAAGACACCCCAATGTGATAAATCTCTGCTTGAGTTAGTACTGTTGCCACCTATTTAAGTTTCTGTTACCCTGACACCGATCATGCATGTGCATTAAACAAGACACATTTTAATGTATTTATATTTTTTCGCATGGGCATGCAAGATCAATATCAGGCTGAAAAGGATATCAGTAACACCTATCATAACCAGAGACCTGCCTCTAACCATGTTTTCTGACCTTGTGCTGACGGAATAAAACGCGTTCTTCAAACTCATGATGCAGACTTCGATATAATTAAGAGCTTGCGGATTAACGATGAGATCTCTTATCATCGTAAGAATTATAGTTTCTCTGTATGTTGAATGATACTAATGGTGTATTCAGCACGGCTGCACTAACGTAATTCTTACGATGCTAAGATATCCCACCATTAACGCGCAATCCCTGTATGTTGAATGCTACCAACGGTGCATTCAGCACCTCTTCAACACCGTATTCTCAAGATGTTAAGAGGCCCCATTGTTAACGCGCAACTTCTCTGCTGTCCACTAAATTTTGGGAATTTTGTAGCACGATTTTGGCAGTTACTCTACATATGAGCAAGAAAGGATGTAGCTGAGAACTCTGGCGCCACCCCCTACTGCCTTGAGAAGGAATGTAAGAGTGTTGCACTTCCCTAGAAGGAGGGATAATCTTGATGAATCTGGGCCTTATTCATCTAGGGAATCTTCAGGATTGATGCTGGTGATGAGGTTGGGTTGATGAAGTGGACCAGAGTGACAGTATGATTATAGCGCTGGAATCAAAATTTAGAGGCCATGAGTTCGAATCCCGACTAGAGTCATGTTATGAGTGCCTTGGGAAAGCATATCATTCGTATGTTCCACGGGCCTCTGTAAAATGGATATTTGATTATAGAAGATATTATCAGAGTGCTAGTGATCAGCGCCCGTGTACGGTAACGGAACCGTTTTCGCTATGAGGAGTTGAGAGAGTCCTAGAATGATCAGGCCTGCTGGGGTAACAATAGTATAATATTGCTCACGTGGACATTACCGTGGACAGGAGATTTTAAACTACATTATAATCACTATGTTCAGACGCGCAGAAAGGTTGGGTCTATTCATCCAGTGAGTCCGCAAAAAGGGACGATGTTATACATTGGGAATCACAGACGTCGGTCATTCCATGGGAACTGACGGGACATTTAGACAATACTTTTCAAACAAAAAGCACTCGCAGACTTACTTATAATCCATTTCATTTAGTTTTCTTTACACAAAGCAAAAAAGCAATGGCAAATTTACTGACGAAAGTAACGTTTGACTCAAGAGATAAATCGGATCTCATGTAATCACACCTCATAGGGTTGGTAACTGATGGGACAGAAAAAGTACCTTCATTTTTACACAGTAACCCAAAGTAGCAAAATTTCTGAAATTTAACCATTGACACTAGAAAAACATACTTTTTATACACTCAGATAATGCACCTTAACATGTGGATAAAGCGATTTTATCCAACAACAGTAACTTTGCACACTAGGGCCATCTTTCTGAGTAACTGATGGGACAAAAAAATTGGTTAGCTGATAGGACACAATGGTAACACAATATTCTAAAGAAGAAATCTACTTTGCAAAGTAGGAAGTGAACTCTTCCTTCCAAATATTATATTGAACTATTCCAACTATTCTGCACAATGCACCAGCTTGCTAAAGAAACCTAATTACCGTGATAATAATTTCGAATACAAAGCAATAAACCACCCAAGAACTATACAACTTCTCAGGACTTCTCAGGCGAGAAGTTTTGAATCTGGAGAAGGGATGGGTCATCCAAACTCTCTTACGATGCGTATAGATCTAAATAGGAAACTCTTTTACTCAGAGATCGAGATGACAGAAAATCTTCAGAGGAAGATACGTCAGTCTAGCTAGTGCGTCGACCCTTTCGTCTCCTGATGCATGGCACAAAGAAACTAGTGGCATGGAGGATTTTTTTACCACTTTAGGCAGAATTTAAATTTTCTGTAAAGTCCTCTCTCTCGGCAGGGAATAAATGGGTCAAAGGTTACCGTCTTGTTTGGAAGGGGACACTTCCCGTTATTGAATCATGCTCATGAAGGATAGAAATGGGTTCTTATGCAAAGCCCTCATGAGGGAATTGGAAAGATGACGGGACCATAGATATCTCCAGACCCATACTCAGTTTGATAGGTCGCAGCAGATTTTTGGAGAGCATGTTTATGGCTGAGTGAGCAGAACACGATAAGTTAGCGGTGGATGTATTCGAAGAGGTGTGCGAAGAGGTGTTTGAAATGTATTGGTTTGGTTGCTTTAGAGAAGAGATTCTGGTTTCCCCAAGTGAGTACAGCTTGGCAGATGAGATTTGCTGCAAAGTGAGATGTACTATAGATGGTGATAGGATTTTCTGCCTTTAGAAAGTAATGAAAATATTACTTATGTCTAGACTATTTCGACAAATAACTCAGGAGATTTCGGGTTCAATTTAGAGATTTAGTCCAGAGATTTAGATTCAAGAAATACGATTTCTTTGTAAGGTAAGATAGATGAAACATATGAAATTTTCTCGGAACCGCTAGAGGAATCCGGGGAAGTTAATGGCGGAGCTCCGAAACGGAAAACTAAGCTATTGAATTACCTCGTCTAGATAGAATAATAGAAAGAATAATCATAAACGCCAGTCCAAGGTTTCACCTCCAGCTCTGCTTTGTTACTCCCCCGGATATACGTCATCACTCTTCGGGTAATACGTCAAAGCAAACACAATCTTCCCAGTTTTTTGTGAAACGAGTAAGTCCCCCCCCCCCCCCCCCCNCCCCCCCCACCCCACCCCCTTTCTTGAAAGGGACCATGGTGACTAAATTACCAAATAAAATTCACGCAAATAAAGTTTAGTTCTAAATCTCTAATCGAAGAGTGATGGGGCATTCCCATTCCAAACGTTTAACCACATTCAAGCTAAAAAATGCTGATTTCTCTTTGTCTTGCACCTTTCCCATAAGCTCGGTGCGTGCCGCGCTGGGCGCAGCTCTATGGCGTTCAACAGTCACATCATAGGGTGAAATCATTACAAATTATTGTTATCTTCTTTTAATTTATTCTTTGAATTATTGTTGCTTTGTGTAATTTTTTAAGTCTATATTGTGGTCCAGTCATTAGCCAAACACCCAAAAGACATAACTACAAATAACAACACTTCTTTAGTGAATCTTTGACTGTATTCTACGGCTCCTTTGCACGATTCTCGATGTCACAAATTTGAGCTTATATTGTTTTTTTATATGTAGACTAGTGAACCAACCCTTTCTTGAAAAAGGGGCCATGGTTAGTAAATTACCAGATCAAATTCATGCAGATGGACTTAAATTAGAAAAATCTCTAACTGAAGAGTGATGCGACTTTCCCGTTCCAAACGTTTAACCACATTTAAGCTAAAAAATGTTGATTTCTTTTTGTCTTGCATTTTCCCCTACGCTCTGATGCGCAAGGTGCTGGTAGCAGCTCCACGGCGTTCAAGAGCCGCAAAATAAGTCTGAACTTAGTGGGGCCCAGTTGAGGAGTGATGTGCCCATTCCAACACAGATTTAAACTTTTAACGAATACTGCAGCTCATATCCCCGGATGACCGAAGTGGCAAACAGTTCCTTTTTAAGTGCAGTATTACATCTCGCTTGAAACATGCATTGCATTAATCCACATCGACTGTTTGCGTCAACGAAAGCTTCATGTCTGCACTTCCTATTCCGTGAAGTTGTAAGCAATCTTATTTTGACCATTTCGTTTTGACCGAGTTTTTTACATAACTTTATGAGGAAAACTTTTTTATTTCACACTCTATCAATGTCAAAAAAAAATAATTCCTAAAAGATGAGGCTCTGCAAAATTTGACCAAAATTGATAAAAGCAAACAGGAGATATTTAAAAAAAACGAAAAACCGTATATTGTTGGACGGACTATACTAAAGTAGTACCTTATATATGGGTATTCATAGACTTCCAGTGGCAAATTGACAAAAGTCCCAATGAATGAAAAAAAAGAGTCCTTTTGATCCATTTGCAAATGTCATCCTATGGCAAGGTAGAAACAGAGAAATAGATTGGTATGACCAGGACGGCAATAGATACTGGCCGCACGGTTCCCTGTCTCGATGCCGTTGAAATGCTCATTTCAGTTTCATTTTCGAGCTCGGTGACAGAATTGGGATAATCGTTGCAGCCAACCCAAGCTTCCCATGGCAGGTATGGATTACCACAGCCAGTCATCTGAGGAGAGGCATCGTTGATTTTAAGAGAACATCCATATAACCGCCAATCAAACGCCATTGCCTTAATATTTACGCGCGAATGATTGTAATAAATGCAATCACCATCTAATTCATCTGGTTTGCAGGCATAAACCGCACGCAGTTCGCAGTCGCAAGGAATGAGGGTGTTCCAGAAGGTACTTCTAATGCATCCATTGTGTGCGAAGGTTAGAGACTGGACACTTGTATTTTGGACCAACACATGCATGAAAGGTGTCTTACACGTGAACAAAGTTGGATTCAGGTACCTCAGCAGCTGGTTGCCTCGCAGGTCCAGCCTTATAAGATTCTGGCAGTTGTCCAAAGAGTTTAGTCGAAGACAGTTTATCTGGTTGTAGCTGACATTGAGCGTTGTGGCGATACAACGCTTTGGGAAATCTGTTTTGCGTAACGTCGTGAACTTGTTGTAACTTAAATCCAGAGTGAAACCCTCTTTTGTGACATACCGTTGTGTGGTGGGGGCCAGAAGTCGTTTCACCGTGGAGGGAATGGCCTCGAGCAAGTTCTTCGGGAACCCCAAGTATGCCAGATGTGGAAAAGAGGCATTGAGAGCTGGAGGTCTGACGTCCTCTACGCCGCTGTCGATAATGACAAACATCTCTAAATACGACGCAACTCTAGACGGTAAAATCACATTCTCGAGGCGTCTCGGGGATTTGTATTTGTTATTGCCTAGCGTTAATTCCACTAAATTCGTGAGATTAAGGATGGGTGTATAAATGCCTTTGAAGTCAAAATCCACATTCTGCAAGGACAGAACCTGAAGGGAAGTCATAGAATTAGAAAAGGTGTCGTCATTCACCTTTATTAGAGGGTCATTTCGGGTTAAGGTGAGCTCCACAATCCCATGGCGTGGGAAAGCAGCCACGCTGATACTCTTGAACCTGTTGCCATCCAGGTGAAAAGCATAGCTTTCAACTCTTCTGAAATTTGGAAAGGTTTTTAGGTTTAAGTCACAACATCGTATTATGGCAGTCATGTGTCCATATCTGCACGCATCGTTCACAGGCTGTCCCGTCACTTGACAGATGAGATAAATGGCAAAGATTGCATACATCTCTCCTGCTAAACGAGGCATTGCTTCCAGTGACTATAGCAGGTCATACCCCCTCCTGTAGAATACAACACATTTGAAAGTCATGATGGAAGATAGTGCCATCATCAAGTTTGTTAGGTATTCCAGTTCACCAAAAATTTTAGTTTTTTTTTTTTTTTAATCTTTCTTTTAAAGGCGGGGATGCAGGCATTGCACTAAGTGTGAGTCTGATGTTTGAAAGCAAAACTACACTACACTGTTTGAAAGGTTTATTTTTACCCTAATTAGCTGCTAGACTTCCATAAGCACCAGAAACTAGAACGCTTGTCGACTCTGGAATAGAAGCGGGATCATGTCACTTTCTCTAGGCCAGCGGAAAGTACAGTAGAGCCACAAACTACATCGTCATCGATAGAGCAAACACAAACAAAAACTCTTTGCTGGTTGCTTTGGTTTTTTTTTAGGTTGAGAGGCTGACCATTTTCTTTTTCTTGTCTGGGTTTGCGTTGGATGCAAGAAGGCTAAATCGCAATCCAATTAACCCAAGTAGGGTTCTGCAGCAAAGGGTGAACTTCACAACTGTTGATATGACATTCTTAAATGGAACCTGTTCAATGCAAAAGTTCAGGTGCCACGAGACGAATCCAGCAGCAGAGAACTGGTACTCTCCATGACCATAATTCGGACCCATTTTCCAAATAGGATTATCTAAACCCCTAGGGAACGTTACATAAAAAAAAACCAGGGAAATTCCTTGGATCCTATTTGTTGTTGTTGTTGTTGTTGTTTTTTGTAAGTGCTGATGTCCCGAAATTGTCATGAACTCGTTAGTCTGTACTTAGGGATAGTTCATTATACAGGAGATGTGACACATGGGCACATTGGAATCGATAGAGGAACGATATTTCTGGGGCGTACCAATACCTTTATGAACTGTTTGGAACAAAGAGGAAGGATGCACATGTCAAAGATGTGGAAAATCTTACAACTCCTAGCGTGGTGGAGGGGTTAATAAATCAAACTGAATGCGTTCGACTGGAACCCACTACAAAAAGGGCTTATGTTGCTTTTCCTGTTAAATTCATTTACTTTTTTTTTTTTTTACGAATTCGTTATCTGTATCTCAGTACTTATCTCACAATAAAATATTTCTGCAACATTGTGAAGGAAGAAATTCTGAGTGAGACCCACACCTTAAGCAGAACTCATGAGTGCTAATACAACCCTAACCCTAACCTAACTTTAACGCTACCCTTGCCCCACACCTTTATGCCCATCGAGATATGAGCGTTAATCCATATGAGTCCCTAAACCTAATGTCCGTTAAGACAGGAGCATCAGATGTGAATCTCTAATGTCTTCTGAAAAAAAATGGCTTATCTTTACCAAAACTGCTTTTGAGAAAACTGGGTGGTTGTTCATCTCTTTGCTTCATCTCTTCAACTCTAATATAACGTCGCCCGGAAATAATAATATCATCAAACCTTAAATCGTATAAGGACTTACGACAGTAAGGAGGCGATATGTGACAGAATTCCGAATAAGACTTATACCTCGTGCTCCTATCTCGGCAGTCATTATATTAGGGACTTGCCTCGACTGATGCTCCTTCTCGATAGGCATTAGGTAAGAACAGGGATAGGGTTGTATTGTTAAAAGTGAGTTTCGTTTAGGGTTGTGAGTGTGAACTCATTCGGAGTTCCTTATCAAGAATCAATTTTGATGTATATGCTAATGGATGAGGTGAAGATAAAATATAGCCAACACCACTCACAAGTCAATGCATTATTTTCCTCCTCTTCCGCATTAATCGCAGTCATCTTCGCTTGCCTAGAGACTGATACTTCCTTGCTTAGGACAGCCCACGGAATAGAAGGACCTTGCAGTTCGCGCAGCCGCTGGGACCAAATAGATACAGCCTGCAGATAGCGGTAAACTTTACCCTTAGCGGCGATGACGGAGGTGGAAAATTGCAAGTTCTCACCCTAATGTTCTCCGATACAGGGTCCCTAAGTCGGGCTAATGCCCATGGAGACGGAATTCCTGACCCTAATACCCATCAAGAAGAGTTCCTAACTCTAATGCCTGTTTAAACCAGCGCTGCTCAAAATCAAGTGGGAAGGAATTTCGAATGAGACTCACACCTGATGCTACTGTCTTGGCGGATATTAAGATTAGGGACTTGCCTCGACTGACCTTTCTGTCTTGATAGGCATTAGAATTAGGGATTAGGGTAAGGGTAAGATTAGGGGTAGAGTTTGGGTTGTAATTAATAGGGGCCAAAGTCTCATTCGGAATCTCTTCCATAAACGTATCTAGACTAGCTCTTTTACCCTCTCTTTCAGATCCAGACTATAGATTTCAAGTTCAAGTTCAAACTCTTTATACTCTAAACATTTTGTTTCACACTTACACAGTGTGTATACACTATACACAGTATAGCTTTATTACAGAATAGATAAAGGAAAGAATTCTGTAGCCTGATCTAGGCTGGAGCATTCGGCCTTATTATCTTAGATATTCCTAGCTTGGCGCGTTCAGTGTCGATGCGATGTGGTGCCACCTAGACTATGTCTCACTTTGTCTTTTCGTGTCTTTTTCGGGTCTTGTCATAGTCTTGTTCACATACCGGAGTGTGTTTATGTTTCTTTCATTTATTCGTCTTGCTAGTCTCAGACAGCCAAAGAGCGGAGTCTAGACTATTTGTGGTTGGAGCTTAGACCCCTGCATTAGCATTGTTTTAGAATTGGACAATACAAGTCGGGATCAATAAGGTTGTCAAAATGCCCCTTCCACATTATCATGGACAGTTAGCAGTAAACGTCTTGGATTATAGCCCTCTATGCCGTCAAATGATAAAAAGGCACAATAGAATTTCTGTTTATGTTATAGATAGCAGGCATGTTTTGGGTTTTTTCATATATATGCTATTTGGCTCCGCTATTAAAGAAGTCTGGCAACCCTGCTCACAATATGGCGGCACTGGTTTGTGGATTTAAATTTAAGCCGAATGGACAACTGCTGGAAAAGAATACTTGTAATACGACCATCATTCTTGTAGACATCTACCAAAGCCAATGCAACAACAGCTGTTATGTCCGCCATCTTTGTAAGCAATAAAGATAACAATTTCCTGGGAAATTTTCTCGAATTAACTTCCTGTTTCATGCGGTCTCCAAGGCCTCATCCATGGACCGTTCCTTCATCCAAAAACTGACGTCATGCCTTACTTGAAGATGCTCTGAGAAACGCAGCTCCGGTTTTAGTCTACATGCTGTTGATTTAATTCCAGATATCGCCTTCACATTAATAATACTTATTTAGGCTTAAGGAGCTGAAATCAATGAAAATGTGTGTATCCCGGTAATGTCATGTCTCAAGTGGTTGATTCAGGCATGGGTCAAAATGGGCCATAGTCCAGGGCCTTGCACTTTTACGGATCTTGAAGCGAGAGGAGATTCATTTTACTAGGAGAGAAAAAAAAAAGAGTCTGAAGACAGACATGAACAGGAAAATAATTAGGAATTCCCAGCATTTCAAAATACTGTTCTATTCAGTCGACTCGGTTTACAGCGATTGTCAGTACAAGATAGACCACTCCTACTTTTTTTTTGCATGCACGGTCATCCGCGTATTGGAAACCACAGTTATTGCAGCAATCAGAATTTACTTCCGCATTCCACTTTACCATCCTCAGAGGTTTTATTATAACTGAAAATAGTCTGTAAAAAAAAAATAAAAGACGAAAANTGTGTGGAGGAGGATGGGGGTTGGTTGGCAGTTGAGTGTGGCAGTAAGAGTACGCGTGTTTGAGATAATGATAGTGAATGGTTACCGTTTTTTGTTTTGTAAAAAAGAAATTGGTGTTACATACCTGTATTTTGTTTGTCCTGATCAGCTGCTCACCTTCACTGTTTATGTTTATCTTTGTTCCGTCCGTTGGTAGAGATCTGTGTTCTTTATAGCCCCATGGTCTATTCAAGCTTTTTATTTTTCATGGTTATTGATCAAACTTTTTTTTTCCATTTTTTTTTTGTGCCTTTTCATTTTCAAGTCATTTATTACTTTCTGCATCTGAAGAAAGACGCCTGCCCGAAAATGTATGTATTAAATGTGTTGAATTGTTATAGTTTTCTTTTTTTACTTATCTATATTCAGTGCAGATAAATGTTTTGTGAATACTGTACTTGAAATGGTCTGTGTGTAACATTGGCTGTTATAGATTGATGCATCCTTTACTTGCGGAAGCGGAAATTTGATGATACAATTACAGTTCAGCTAAAGTTTTGCTGAAACTGAAAGTGAGCTACATTGGAGTTGACTAATAATTAGGAAGGGTTTATCGACTCTGTAAGGAGCAATTTTGTTTCCAGGATTGACGAAAGGCAGCAAGAAGGATTGCAGAGACGGGCACGAAAGGTGGGTCTCAAGAATCAAACAGAAATAAGATAAGATAAGATAGATAAGATAAGATAAGATAAGATAAACTTTCATATCCACGAGGGAAATTCCGTTCACAGTTGATACACATTCAACAATAAATTACATTTTCACATTCAACATTAAATTCCATTTCAGGTCATACACATTAATTTCCTGACCACACAGTACACACGCAACCACACCTTCACACATGGGCGAGAGTAAAGAGAAGTTGACTGCAGGGGATGTAGCGGTGGAATTTTGGCATGAAATGAAGACAAAACCTGAACCAATTAGATTTTGAGAACATTATTTAACAGTTTATAAACATATATTATTACGTGTGAAGAACAGGCACCTATTTTTGTTATTTGCCTTTATTTCAAAAATAGTCTGAGACCACGCACCGAGTTTTGGAAAATTCTCTTCAACTGCGCTGACACGGTATCAGTCACAGCCACATCGGGTCGTGTTATAGTTATCACACTTCCTTGTTCTTTCTAGTCTTACACATACTTCGACGCCGCTGTGTACAGTACTACAACACATCGAAAGAGGATGTAAATCTATGAGGCGAAAGATTTCCCCTAGTGTATGGTGTGTAGATATACAGGGCAAAATAAACCGGAGCGTGTCATTTTCAAGTCATAAAGCATGCGTGGCGTTTTTTAAACAAACCGACAATAGGTAAGTGATCCTTCCTTTACTATCTTCAGTTAGGGATTGTAGTCAGGTAGGGATTGTTGTGCCTTTATAAGCTGTGGCCTCATTACACTGCATATGTTTTAATTGTATTTCACATCCGCCAGTACAGGATATGATAGTGTTGGTGCCGTATATGAACTGTTAAATTAAATTTGTAGCTCATATGTTTTTATAACTTGAACAGAATAAAGTTCCTTGTGCCTTGATATGCCATCCTTAAGCAGTCTACTCGATATACCCTCACTTCGATTTAAGCATAATACACAGTAGTGTAATTAGAGTCATAAAATATCGTTACAGAAAGTCAATAAAATGATAATATTGGTGCCATATGTGAACGTTTAATTTATATTGAATATCATTTTGGAAGCTTATATGTTTTTATAACTTGAACAGAATAAGTTCTTTGTACCTTGAGATGCCATCCTTAAGCAGTCTACTCGATAGACGCTCACTTCGATTTAAGCAAAATAGTCGTGTGACTGTTTGGGCAGTCGGGAAATGTGTTAGGGTCATAGGTGACCATTAGGCTTACACATGAAAGTTAGGGACGGATTCAGGCAGTAGGTATTTAAGAATTAAATTGCCGTGAAGTTAGTGTCCCTGTGGTGTTGTGCTAGCACGTTCAAACTTGCAAGCTGAGAGACCATTGGCTCGATTCTCGGTAAGGACAGGAAATTTTCTAGGAACAGGAAATTTTTCGGCATTTTCTCTTAAAACTGATCCTTCATAATGACTTGGTAAAATCCCTGGTGACACACTTTCCTAGATAATATGTAACAGCTTCAAGAAAAGTATCAAACGGAGCTCATATTCCTCCCTCTTATTAAAGAATGAATACTATAATTATGCCTTTCCATCGGTTGCAACTGGGTCATAAATTATCACTACCGAAAAAAGCTAAAATGACCGACCGTATTAGCAAGGCATATTCCTCAGACTGACAATTGAAAATTGAAAAGCGACCGTAATGATTGCTCGGATTTGTGGCTCGTGGTGCCCGGATGATAGTGCTTGCAGAATACCTGAGAGTGAAAGTGGTCCATTATTTGAGAAACGGTACTATAATAGTGATATACAACATTAAATCTAATACTTAAAAGTTTTTGTAGGCGGTACAACCTGTCCTTGGTCCACCAGGTTCCAGTCCCATTAACTACGCCACTGGTGGCCGCATCCATACTCAATACGTTAGTGTGTACGTATCGCGTTGATCGCAATGAACACTAGTAACGTTTTGGAAGTTTCCAGTGGTAACCGCAGTGCGTTGACCAACAACAACAGCAACAATAAAATGTCAACTGAATATCAAACAGGCCAGTCGTGTCAAATGCTGACACGTGAGAACAATTCCTGTGTTGTGTTTACTCACATAAGCCTGAGGTTGAACAGGAACAAAAGTAGTCAGTGGGAAGATGGCGTTATATCAGTGGGGTTATCTCAGGGCTCATAGTCAGTGAGGAGATGGGATTATCTCAGGGCTCATAGTCAATGGGAGGATGGGGTTATCTCAGGGCTCATGGGGTTATCTCAGAGCTCACAGTCAGTGAGGAGATGGGATTATCTCAGGGCTAATAGTCAATGGGAAGATGGGGTTATCTCAGTTCTTTTCATAACGCTGAGTACAATAGGATCTTACGATCTCAACCTCACGTACTCGAACAATCCACACACTTGTAGATACGCTCCTGCCCAGTAATTAGGTATTTTCAGCTCCATCACGTGACCTAGGAAATCTTGCTCACACGTCGGTTTGTTTACATGCTCTGCTTATGTATGATTACTCGTCATTTACCAAAATAGCCTAGCAATCCCTAGATCACGTGGTGTAACTGACCCGTCTGAAAATACCTCATTAAGAGATTACTCTGAGTATTGAACGCTGCCGACGGTGCATTCAGCACCAATGCCCTAATGTAATTCTTACGCTGGTTAGAGATTCGATCATAAATGCGCAAGCTCTCTCTTTTTTTTTCCGTTTAGTCTCATTTGCTCTTCTGTGTGTGTGCCGCCAAAACAACCCAGTGATCCATGTTGTGAACATTGGCGGAGCAAGGATGGGTCCCCTGGCCCTCCATCCCTCACCTCAAGAGAGCGGTCATTCCGATCATTCTCTCACAGGGTTATGCAGAACTGAGATCATGTGAACGCAGTTCATAAACAAATTCAATTCATGTGGACTTGATCTGGGCTCAATAGCTATTGTGGACGAACTGATTTTGATTTCAACTGTAGCTATTTTGGGTATTTGATCTGAACTTTAATCTTCTACCTCAGTTTCAGTTCAGTTCACATCTACCTCAAAATTCGGAACAGAATGCTTTCTTTTAAAACCAAGAGGAACTGATCGTATGTGAAAACGACTCAGTTTTCAAGGAACTGAGCTAAACTTGATCTTAGAGCTTTCTCCCCTTAGTGAACTGAACTTGATCTGAACAGACTTTTTCTTTTTTTTGTGAACTTGCCCAATCCTGCTCTTTGACTAGTGCAACTGGGAAATCGTAGTTCTTTCTTCAGGGACGGATACTCTTCTTTCATTCACTACACCCTCTCCTCTTTAACACCACCATGACCATCACTACCACTATTACCACACCATCACCAAACGGAGTGTGTCTAGAATACTCCCACTGGCTCTGAAAAGTGGTAGGAGTTCACGGGTTTAAAAAACAATNTATAGGCGGTACAACCTGTCCCTGGTCCACCAGGTTCCAGTCCCATTAACTACGCCACTAGTGGCCGCATCCATACTCAATACGTTAGTGTGTACGTATCGCGTTGATCACAATGAACACTGCTAACGTTTTGGAAGTTTCTAGTGGTAACCGCAGTGCGTTGACCAACAACAACAGCAACAATAAAATGTCAACTGAATATCAAACAGGCCAGTCGTGTCAAATGCTGACACGTGAGAACAATTCCTGTGTTGTGTTTACTCACATAAGCCTGAGGTTGAACAGGAACACAAGTAGTCAGTAGGAAGATGGCGTTATATCAGGGTTCAAAGTCAATGGAAAGATGGAGTTATCTCAGGGCTCACAGTCAGTGAGGAGATGGGATTATCTCAGGGCTCACAGTCAGTGAGGAGATGGGATTATCTCAGGGCTAATAGTCAATGGGAAGATGGGGTTATCTCAGTTCTTTTCATAACGCTGAGTACAATAGGATCTTACGATCTCGAACCTCATGTACTCGAACAATCCACACGCTTGTAGATACGCTCCTGCCCAATAATTAAGAGATTATTCTGAGTATTGAACGCTGCTGAGAGTGCATTCAACACCAATGCCCTAATGTAATTCTTACGCTGGTTAGAGATCCCATCGTTAATGCGTAAACTCTCACCTTGTTTTTCATTTAGTCTCATTTGCTCTCTTGTGTATGTGTGCCACCAAAACAACTCAACGAACCATACTGTGAGCAGTGGCGGACCAAGGATCAGTCACCTGG
>JAWQUT010000256.1:42189-66929 GCA_033807755.1 Ellobium chinense | reverse complement strand
CCATCTCACGAGAACGGTCATTCCGATCATTCTCTGACAGGGTTATGCAGAACTGAGGTCATGTGAACGCAGTTCGTAAACAAGTCCAGTTCACGTGAACTTGATCTGGGCTTAATAGCTAGTTTGGACGAACTGATCTTGATTTGAACTGTAGCTATTTTGGGTATTTGATGTGAACTTTAATTTTCTACCTCAGTTTCAGTTCAGTTCACATCTATCTAAAACATCGGAACTGAATACTTTCTTTTAAAACCAAGAGGAACTGATCTGATGTGAAAACGACTTAGTTTTCAAGGAACTGAGCTAAACTTGATCTTAGAGCTTTCTCCCCTTAGTGAACTGAACTTGATCTGAACAGACTTTTTTTTTGTGAACTTGCCCAATCCTGCTATCTGACTAGTGCAATTGGGAAATCGTAGTTCTTTCTTTAGGGAAGGAAAGAGCAAATGGTACCTCCTCTTTTATCCCCTACACCCTCTCCTCTTTAACACCACCATCACCTTCACTACCACCACTACCACACCATCACCAAACGGAGTGTGTCTAGAATACTCCCACTGGCTCTGAAAAGTGGTAGGAGTTCACGGGTTTAAAAAACAATAATACTAACACGATTAACTGCGCACGGGAATTTCATTCATTGTAGACGGAAATCTAGACCCGCTCACGAATGTGTTCATTGTTCATTCAAGGAGTGACAAAGGTATAGAAAGCACAGTACTGTAGGCAGACAGCCAGTGGCTGGTCCTCATACAAGGGGTTGGCTTGAGGAAGAAACCAAGCCGTCCAAAAAACGTAAGTACTGCAGTTGTTGAGTGAATTTAGAAGCAAAAACCAAAGAAGTCAAATCTAGGGAAGTATTTCCATATGTGTGCCATCCTACAACATGTTCTTGACCCGTACAAATAAACACACTAAGAATGATTTTTATGGAGCTGGTATTAGAAAGAGGGGCTTGTGGGGGAGGGGGGGATATACAAAGAATAAAAAGTGGTGTTTTTCACATCTTGCAGTCTTGTTTTTTCCTGCATGTTGTAGGATGGCCCACATAAAGAAATCCTCTTTGACCTTTTGTTGATGCAGAAAAGTTATTAAATTATTGTCTATATCACACTTAAGTTTAGTTTTGTTTTAAGTTAGCTGAGCCTATTCGGCACTCTAGCAGTGACATCTAATTTTGTGTTGACACACTTAATTAGGTCAGAGAATAGTAACAATCATTTATTATGTGAGCCATCCTACTACACACTCCTGACCCTTACCAATAAACACACTAAAGAGGGGTCATTTTGGGAGGATTTCTATATGTGGACCATCTTACAACATGCAGGGAAAGACAAAATTGCAATATTTTAAAAACAACCACTTTTTATTCTATGTAAGCGCACTAAAGACATTCTACTCCCCACTTTCTAATCTCAGCTCTATAAAAATCATTTTTAGTGTGTGTGTGTGTGTTTTTTTGGTACGGGTCAAGGGCATGTTATACGATGACCCACATAATAATAGAAAATAATCTTCCCGGAGAGGTACTTGACTTTAGCCCTCAGCCGTAACGGGAGGATTTCCATAATATTATGTGTGCCATTCTACAACATGCTCTTGATCCGGACCAATAAACACACTGATGATTATTTTTATAGAGCTGGTATTAAAAAGAGGGGCTTGTGGGGGGAATACACAAAGAAATAAAAGTGGTTGTTTTCAAATCATGCAATCTTGTTTTTTCCTGCATGTTGTAGGATGGCCCACATATGGAAATCTTTCCCTAATACAGCCTTCAGCAACTGATAAACGTCCATTAACCCATATTCATTTTGGACTACATGTGTATTTAGAGATCAGGTGGATGAAGGCTTTCGCTGTGGTATTAGACACTGAAATAGCGGAAAGTCCTCTGCCCTCTTCTTCGCCCTCCTGTCCTTTGTGCGTTCGGAAGAAGTTACCTATTTTACATCCCGGCCCCCACCTCCCTAAAAAATAAAATCCCTCCTCAAAGAAAAAAAAAAGCCTCCTCTCTGTGGTGTTTGACCTCCAAAATTTGTAAATTCTTAGCTAACGACCCATCTCGACCGGGAAAAACAAAACCCTGGCCTATTTAGACTCTGAACCTTCATACCTCAATCAGAAAAGTTACATTAATAAGCTAATATGAAACAAAAACATCAGAAACCACAAGCATAACAAATACAACAACACAAACAACAGCAAAAACTGCAACAACAGCATCAGCATCATCATCACCAACAGCAACTATAAAAACAACAAGAACAACAACAACAACAACAACAACGGTATCACTATATTATTAAAAAGGTATATTTATATAAATAATGGTACGTTTGCGAATAATTATTCACGGCACATTCGTCTATGTCCTTGCCTTAAACCCCATGATACACTATTTTTTAAAAAGTATTGTCCATAACATGCTCCTGACTAAAGAGACTAAAGAGGGATCCTTTTAATGGGGTTGGTATAAAAGAGCTGGGTTTTTTTTTTTTTTTTTGGAAGGATCTCCATATGGGGTAATTCCTACAACTACGGCCAGTACCTTAATTCCGAATAACATACTAATACAACCCTAACCCTAACCCTACCCCCCTAACCCTAATCCTACCCTTAACCATAACACTAATGCCCACTGAAACAGGAGCATCAGTCGGAGCGAGCGTAACTCCTTATCGCCAGTTACCACATATGGAAATCCTCCCTTTTTTAATTTGTTTGTGGAGATAAACAAAGAAAGAGAAATGTAGTTTTCAAAATCTTACAGACACATCTTTCGCTGCATGCTGTAGGATGGCACACATATGGAAATCCTCCCATTTATTTAACGGAGAAGACCAGGAAATTAATTCAGCCATGGCTATAGCAAGAGCAACACCGCCACCACCACATTCACATCATACAGACAAGGCTAACAACATAATCTATAGAAGAAAGCAGTAAATAAGATCATAATTTATTTTCGAGAAGATGAAATAGGGCCTATCATTTAAAAAAAACCTACTGGAGAGAGCTGGTCTAGGGTTTTTTCATCTACAGATGTTAAAACCAAGCTTGGGATGGAAGAAATGTAACATTATCATTGGAACTGTCATAAATTTACGCTATATACAAGTGCCTAAATAATGTACGCTGTTGTTGACATGGCTTTTTATAAATAACTCTTCAGTGTCCGTTAGCATAATCCATAAGTTGGTTAACGTGTTGCGTTAAACACAGTGGACACTACTAATGTTTGGAAGTTTCCCGTGGTTACCGCAGTGCGTCGACTAAAATAATAGTTATCCCGTGGCCACAGTTCAGTAGTCCTCACTTCAAAACTTTGGCGAAATATATTGTTACAAAAGGAAAACAAAAAAAAAAAAAACCTTTGTTTTTGAAGAGCCATTGCGCGGCTCTTCTTCCTTAGAATTGCGTGAAATTTTGTATGCAAGTTCCTTTTCCCTCAGATGTGATCCTTTTTGTTAGTCCAAGTAACCTCTTTTTGTTGTTGTTGTTGTTGTTGTTGTTGTTGTTGTTGTTGTTGTTGTTGTTGTTGTTGTTTTTGTCGTAGTCTTGAGAAACTCCCACCGCTGCATTCCATATTTTTAATAATGCGGCTTGCTGCACATGCACGTCACAANAATTGAACTTAAAAGGTGCTTGGTTCAAAATCTTTGTAATAAATCCAATTTCATTAGGCGAACTGGTGATTCGGCGGCCTCCAGGGACGCCATTTTGCCGACCTCATTCAATACGAGGTAAAACCCAAAAGTTTCACTTGTTCCCTTGCCGGAACAATGATAGATATTTTTACGGAGTACTGTACAAGGACGCGACCTTGGAAGCGTCCGTTTGCGGGGGGTCGCAGGGGGCGGAGCCCCCTGGCACTATATGTACCTATAGGGATCCACCCTATTTTTTACGCTCACCTCGACTGATGCTCCCATGAAAATAGCTTGGAATCCTGGATATTATGGTATTTTGTTTTGTTTATATACCCGGGATCCAACTTTTGTATTTTTTTACCTTAAAATTTGCATATCTCGCGCTTATTGCGAGAGGTCCCGGGAATATCAAGATGTAAATAACATGCGCTCTGATAATACTTAAGGATATAAAACCCTGACTGTAACAAAGATTTCTACCTGCTTTTACATTTATATTCATGAAGCAAAGCATGTGCACTCATTAATATGGTGCTATTTTTCAATTTTGGTATATGACCACCAAATTTGCAATCACCTACAACTTGTCATTTGGTGATATCGGCTGTACCGCAGACTGAGGACTTGGTGGTCACAGGTTCTAATCCACATTGTGCATGTACTAATATTATGTATGGTGTTTTTCTCTTTCAGGTATTCACAGACCATTTCAAATGTGTACTACTGTATTATGTTATAATGACGATATGCCATAACATGAAAGCCCGCAAGCACGCAATATTGAAGAAGCAAACTTACTTGCCATTTTCCTTTCTTTCTTTCTTTCTTTCTTTATTTCCTCCACAAAAAAACCATGCCCCACTTTTTTATACCAACCCCATCAAAATAATCCCTCTTTAGTATGTTGAGTTGCATGCGGAAATCTTTCCATCAGAAAACTTACATTAATAAGCTAATCTGAAACAAAAACGTCAGAAACCACAAGCATAACAAATACAACAACACAAACAACGGCGTCAGCATCATCATCACCAACAGCAACTATAAAAACAACAACAACAACAACAACAACAACAACAACGGTATCACTATATGATTAAAAAGGTATATTTATATAAAGAATGGTACGTTTGTGAATAATTATTCACGGCACATTCGTCTATGTCCTTGCCTTAAAACCATGATACACTATTTTTTTAAAATGTATTTTCCATATAAGTGCCATCTTACAACATGCTCCTGACTAAAGAGACTAAAGAGACTAAAGAGGAAAGATTTTAATGGGGTTGGTATAAAAGAGATGTTTTGGGTTTTTTTTTTGGTTTTGTTTGTGGGAGATGAACAAAGAAAGATAATGTAGTTTTCAAAATCTTACAGACACATCTTTCGCTGCATGTTGTAGGATGGCACACATATGGAAATCCTCCCATTTATTTAAAGGAGAAGACCAGGAAATTAATTCAGCTATGGCTATAGCAAGAGCAACACCGCCACCACCACATTCACATCATACAGACAAGGCTAAGAACATAATCTATAGAAGAAAGCAGTAAATAAGATCATAATTTATTTTCGAGAAGATGAAATAGGGCCTATCATTTAAAAAAACCTGCTGGAGCGAGCTGGTCTAGGGTTTTTTCATCTACAGATGTTAAAACCAAGCTTGGGATGGAAGGAATGTAACATTATCATTGGAACTGTCATAAATTTACGCTATATACAAGTGCCTAAATAGTGTACGCTGTTGTTGACATGGCTTTTTATAAATAACTCTTCAGTGTCCGTTAGCATAATCCGTAAGTTGGTTTACGTGTTGCGTTAAACACAGTGGACACTACTAATGTTTGGAAGTTTCCCGTGGTTACCGCAGTGCGTAAATTAAAATAATAGTTATCCTGTGGCCACAGTACAGTAGTCCTCACTTCGAAACTTTGGCAAAATATATTGTTACGAAAGGAAAACCAAAATATTTTGGTTTTTGAAGAGCCATTGCGCGGCTCTTATTCCTTAGAATTGCATGAAATTTTGTATGCAAGTTCCTTTTCCCTCAGATGTGATCCTTTTTGTTAGTCCAAGTAACCTCTTTTTGTTGTTGTTGTTGTTGTTGTTGTTGTTGTTGTTGTTTTTGTCGTAAACAAAGTCTTGAGAAACCCCCATCGCTGCATTCCATATTTTTAATAATGCGGCTCGCTGCATACGCACGTCACAAAGTTCCACAAATCTGGTGTTTTGGAAAGTGTTCGGCAGCCCATATATAAAATTTAGCTACTTTTGCAAACCTCTCTCAGCTTCTTTCATCCCCTTAAAGCTTTTATCTTCCCAAAACTTCTTCCATTCTGCAAACGTCCTACCCACTCAAACCATCCAGTCTCTCCAGTGTCTTCTAAATTCTCAGCTTCACACATGCTCTCCTAAATTCTTCTATTCCCCCCACCCCCAGCCTTCTCCATTCTCCGTCACTTCGTCTATGACCCATCTCCCCTATACTGTTTCATTCACTCTTGGAGTTTTTTAACCACTCCTAGCAATTTCACCCATTTTTATATTTGCCCACACTCTCCTGCTTCATCTATCCTCACCTTGCTTCATCTATTCTCACCTTGCTTCATCTATCTTCACCTTCCTTCATCTATTCTCACCTTGCTTCATCTATTCTCACCTTGCTTCATCTATTCTCATTTTGCTTCATCTATCCTCACATTGCTTCATCTATCCTCACCTTGCTTCACCTATCCTCACATTGCTTCATCTACCCTCACCTTGCTTCACCTATCCTCACATTGCTTCATCTATCCTCACCTTGCTTCATCTATCCTCACATTGCTTCATCTATCCTCATCTTGCTTCATCTATCCTCACATTACTTCATCTATCCTCATCTTGCTTCATCTATTCTCACTGTGCTTCATCTATCCTCACATTGCTTCATCTATCCTCACCTTGCTTCATCTATCCTCACATTGCTTCATCTGTTCTCACATTGCTTTATCTGTTCTCACTCTGCTTCATCTATCCTCACATTGCTTCATCTATCCTCACCTTGCTTCATCTATCCTCACCTTGCTTCATCTAGCCTTACATTGCTTCATTTATTCTCACTCCGCTTCATCTATCCTTACATTGCTTCATATATCCTCACATTGCTTCATCTATCCTCACATTGCTTCATCCTCACATTGCTTCATCTATCCTCACATTGCTTCATCTATCCTCACATTGCTTCATCTGTTCTCACATTGCTTTATCTGTTCCCACTCCGCTTCATCTATCCTCACATTGCTTCATCTATCCTCACATTGCTTCATCTATCCTCACATTGCTTCATCTATCCTCACCTTGCTTCATCTAGCCTTACATTGCTTCATCTATTCTCACTCCGCTTCATCTATCCTCACATTGCTTCATTTATCCTCACATTGCTTCATCTATCCTTACATTGCTTCATCTATTCTCACCTTGCTTCATCTATTTTCACCTTGCTTCATCTATCCTCACATTGCTTCATTTATCCTCACACTGCTTCATCTATCATCACAATGCTTCATCTATCCTCACATTGCCTCATCTATCCTCACATTGCTTCACCTATCCTCACATTGCTTCATCTATCATCACAATGCTTCATTTATCCTCACATTGCTTCATTTATCCTCACATTGATTCATTTATCCTCACCTTGCTTCATCTATCCTCACATTGCTTCATTTATCCTCACATTGCTTCATTTATCCTCACATTGCTTCATCTATCCTCACCTTGCTTCATCTATCCTCACATTGCTTCATCTAGCCTTACATTGCTTCATCTATTCTCACTCCGCTTCATCTATCCTCACATTGCTTCATCTATCCTTACATTGCTTCATCTATCCTTACATTGCTTCATCTATCCTCACATTGCTTCATCTATCCTCACATTGCTTCATCTATCCTCACCTTACTTCATCTATCCTCACACTGCTTCATCTATCCTCACATTGCTTCATCTATTCTCACCCTGCTTCATATTCTCACCTTGCTTCATCTATCCTCACATTGCTTCATCTATCCTCACATTGCTTTATCTATTCTCACCCTGCTTCATCTATCCTCACACTGCTTCATCTATCCTCACAATGCTTCATCTATCCTCACATTGCTTCATCTATTCTCACATTGCTTCATCTATCCTCACCCTGCTTCATCTATCCTCACAATGCTTCATCTGTCCTCACAATGCTTCATCTATCCTCACATTGCTTCATCTATCCTCACATTGCTTCATCTATTCTCACCCTGCTTCATATTCTCACATTGCTTCATCTATCCTCACATTGCTTCATCTATCCTCATCTATCCTCACATTGCTTCATCTATCCTCACATTGCTTCATCTATCCTCACCTTGCTTCACCTATCCACACGCTGATTCAGCTAGCCTCTCTCCCGTTTTTTCTCCATCCTCTTCACCATCTTCAGTCCTCTCACGGCTTCATGAAATCTTTTCAAGATTCTCTGTTCGCGAAGCTGCTTCCCAGCCCCCAACTTTCTCTCAAGTTCTCCTGATACCCAGCAACCTTGTCGTCCAACCCAGCTTCTTCCTTTTTTTTCAGAGCTTCTCCAAGTTTTTTTAAAATCTCACTAAACATCCCACACAAGGGCTGAATTTCATCATTATTGAGAAGAGAAATACCTATCATCATTTTTCTTTCACAGGTAAAGCAGTCCAGTCCTGGTGTTGCTGTACGTGAAATATTTGTCACCGCGGAAGAAGGATGGATGAAGACATGCAGTGATCTCTTCTAGCAATGGCTTCCTGACCGCCCAATCTTATTCTCTTGATCACCCTCAAGCAACTCAGCCACGCCCTGTTTTAAGCCTGGGTCTTCAGTAAATCAACACCATCATGGAATTTCTAACTTTAAGTTTTATCCTGCAGTTGGGAATCCGTGTGTGATTCATCAAACTGGACAGCTCTTGTCAAGAGGGAAAATCTTTTTTTATAGAAGAAGCACCGAAATAGCAATGAGCATGATCTTCACTAATTCCTAGATTGATCCGCGACTTAGCAAGAGCTTAGGGAGACTGTGCATTGTGAGGAGGTCCAGTTTAGATGTTAACTGAATCAGCTGCTGGGAAAAACTTCGATTCGTATCTTCAGATTCCCCATTAGGTAAACTACAATACTGAGCTAGTTTTACCCCTCATTTTTAGCAGAAACAAAACATTTTTAAGCAAAGAGTTTTTAGACTTGTACAAAATACACAGTGTGTTCGCCTGTACTAGATTCACATTATTTCCACTTGTGTCTGCCCTCGTCTATGATGGTAGTTCACCACTCCTGACACGCCTTCTTTACAGCCATGATGATTCCCCCCGGCCCACAGCGGAGCAAGTCTTTTGGATAACACACTGAAAAGCCATGTATTGTGACTGTCTGAAAAAAAAAAGGAGGACAACAGCCAAGAAAGAAGTAAAACTGATACCTGAATATTTCGAAAAGAAAAAAAAAACACCTCAGCTGACGGCAAACATTCATAGAACAAAACACATGAAGCATTACAAAGTGAAGGCTATAGAATACAGAAGTTGACGAAATAACTATTTTCATTTCATGAATAATATAACGATGTAGGAGGGAGGTAACAAAGTATCTTGATTAATGAGAAACTGGTTTGCTTGATCAAGTCGATATGGAAAGAAGCTTTCAGAGAAGGAAGAATCCTAGAATTTCATTTTCATAGGAAACGCTGTCACTATTGTGAAAAACATTGTTGTTTTTTTTCCAGCGAGGACAGCCATAATTGGTTTCTTTAAACTGTGACAAAAGTATTACCCAAGATTTTGTCAATATAAATGGGCTTGTGCTTTCAGATTTATTGAAGAACAACTCGTGTTATCAAAGGTAGTAAGTGGAGCAAAACACTCACTGAAGCCTGAAGCAAAACGCTCACTGAAGCAAAACGCTCACTGAAGCAAAACGCTCACTGAAGTACTGAAGACACTGATGGTGTAGTCTATAAATTCTATGTATACATCGCCTTGACTGCACACTACTTCCGAAAAATGAATTCAGATTGGGTCAAACTTTTGACAGCTGCCAGATTAGGCAGAGCTGAAACTGTGAAAGACCTGATTGCCTCTGGGATTTCAGTCAATGCATCCAGAAACAGGCGAGTAACACCTCTTATGAAGGCTGTCATGGGAGATCACAAAGAATGTCTGAAAGTCCTCATAAATGCCGGTGCTGAGCTTGATGCTGTGGACTCCGGTGGACAAACTGCCGTCATTATGGCTGTTAAGTTCGGCCTTTTGGAGATTTTAAAGATCATGATTGATTTCAAAGCTGATCTTAATATTTCTGACGATTTGGGTAACACAGCTGTGATGTATGCGGTTCGTTCCGGTGATATTGACTGTCTGATGGTCCTTATCAAAGCAGGAGCACAACGTGACAGGGCTAACGAACTGGGTCAGACTGCCTTAATGGAGTCTGTATATCGTAAGAGCTTGAAGTTCCTCGAAGCTCTGGTAGAGGCCGGTGTGAATCTGAATCTGCATGACAAACAGGGCAAGACTGCTCTGATGAGAGCCGCTGAAAATGGAGCAATCGAGCATCTGAAGCGTCTTTTACGGGCTGGTGCAAACACAGAAATGGTCGGCAGTTTCGGCGAAACGGCGCTGATGTTGGCTGTACAAAAGAACAAGCCTGAATGCGCGTTGGCTCTTATAGAAGCTGGTGCTAATGTAAACGCTGCCATGGATTGTGGCACGACGTGCTTAATGGAAGCTGCAATTCAAGAAAATTGGTTTCTAATGGAAAAGCTGATCAGTGCAGGTGCTTGCATCGACGCTCAGGATTCCTTAGGCAAGACGGTGCTCATGCATCTAACACAAAACCCACATGTTCATAATGTGAGTACCCCTTGTCACAGGCTGTTTACAGAATTGATAGACTGTTATCCTGTCGACCTAAACCTTCAAGACCATTCGGGGATGACAGCATTTATGCACGCCGTTCAGTCTGCTCACGTTTGCTCTTGGGACCCAAAATGCATAGACATGCTGACAGACTACGGCGCACAGATTAACCATGTGGATAAAAATGGTAGGAATGCGTTGATTATTGCTGCACAGGAGAGTAACTATATTTGCGTGCGCCTCTTGCTAAAGAGTAAAATCTCTGTCAAATCTACCGACTCAAAAGGAAGGACTGCCCTTATGATAGCCTTACAGAAAAGAGACTCTACTTCTGCTCGCTTACTTCTCGAAGCAACGCAAGATATTAACGTGACAGACAACGAGGACAACACAGTCTTAATGTATGCAATAATGGCATATCAAAGTCGGGACGACCCCATACAGAAAATGATAACATCTCTTGTTCTCTCAAAAGAAGTGAATATGAATGCCCAGAACAAGATAGGATTAAGTGCTCTGATGATGGCTGCCTTTAATCCAGTGTGTGATACTCGTGTTCTTGAGCTGCTTGTAAGTAACGGAGCAAATATTCATCTCGTAGACAACTATAAGGGTACAGCATTGATCTACGCAATGGCATCTCATGCCCGCCGGCTGTACGGTCTGCTGAAAGTGAACTGGTTGTTGGAACACGGGGCCAACCCCTATATTGGCATTCACAAATATTCGCTGATGCATGCCTTGACAGATAGCAACGATGACAAAGATGCCAAGTGGCCACTGACATGGAAACAGGTCAACAAGCTGATAAAAGAGGGCAAGGACAATGTACTGCGAACCGTCGTGATCAATGGCATGGTCCCCTGTGGGAGGCTCCCAGAGCGCGTGTGGAGCATAACCATCGTCAACGACGGTAGTGGGGTTCCCCCTTTCTTGTACGCCCTGGTATACGACCGAATAGACATCGCCAAGTACTTGTTTGCCAACTTCTATCTCACGGAGTTTGAAGTTAACTACAGACGAAGTGAGTTCTTGGAACTGTTCATGGGCAAAAACCAGATTGAGTTTCTGAGGGAGGTCTTCGCTGAGCCATGGCCGCTCGTCAAGTTAGCTTTCATGGCTGTGTCCGTCTGCCTTGGCCCCAGTCCTCAAAGGGAACAGCGAGTGCGAGGTACGGGGCTGCCAGTGCGTCTCCAGAAGATGCTGCTATTCCAAGACCCCATGACTCACCTCTGTGTCCACCTTTGGGAGGATATTCCTTTCCCTGCTGCCTCGCACTGCGGGGAACAATGCAGCATTGCTAGACCTCTTCTCTACTACTGGCCATTTTGTGCACGGCATTTCCCACGCTGTAAGAGAAAACAATGTTTTTACCCTGCCACTGATGAAACCGACAAGGAAATAAAAGAAGAGACACTGTCGGTCCCAAGCCTTCCTGATATAGCATGGACAAAGATTGATTGAGGACGTAGGGAGAAATAAGGAGAAGGCGACAGAGAGACTGATAAATGCCAGAGAGAGAGAGAGAGNAGAGAGAGAGAGAGAGAAAGAGAGAGAGAAGAGAGAGAGAGAGAGAGAGAGAGAGAGAGAGAAAGAGAGAGAGAAGAGAGAGAGAGAGAGAGACAGAGAGAGAGAGAAAGAGAGAGAGAGAAGAGAGAGAGAGAGACAGACAGACAGACAGAGAGGGGGAGGGAAAGTATTTAGAGATCATCTCTTTTAAGTTTACCGTCCCGTGACGTCTTTATAATGCTAGTATATTTTTCTTATGTCTTGCTGGAGGTATTGAGGAGTGGCAAATTCCACAACTGAGCAGTTATGTATAGTGTAAAATTGCTTGTTTCCCTGTATTATTTACTAGCTTGAATTGGTCAAAACGTTGGTTACCAACATGTCTTGCACATAGATAAACGAGACCCTGCACACTCGCTAAGCTTGTACTAGTCGATCAATTGAGTGCAAGAAAATTCCTTATACCTTCATAGAAATCCCTAACAGGACCATTAGTCTTTCTACCGCCAAAGTCGGTATTTCATTGCGCGCTGGTGGTAACTAAGGAAAACGTCTTTAATTTTGTTTTAAATGTGGGGGGTGGGGGGAGGGGGGAGAGGGATCAGTATGATAAAACGTATATTCAATTCAGCTGAACTTTGCTTAAGACGCTTTGAAATTTTAAAACAAAAAATGCCAAATAAGATAATATCGAAATAAATCTTGACATGGATGACATTATTATAATCAGTCCTTTCTTCTGTTAAACTCGGCAGTGCACATTGTTCCTTATAATAAAGTACCACTTGCACAAAGTGTCACTTTGGAACAATAACTTCTTTCTTCCAAACGCAGTACTTCATCAGAACTCGGAACTCTTTGCTGTGCTATCACTGGGAGTCCTTTGTGCGCACTTAAACTCAGTATAATGCATGAGGATTTCGTAATGAAAACGAAACAAAAAATAATGTAATATAAAGTTAAGGATGTCTTGTACTGTGCGGTAGACATACAGTGAACTTTATAACTGCGACTCTTCGGCCCCATCAAAATAATGGCCCAGTGGTCACATGGGTAATCTTTGCGTAAACGTTTCCACTGCGGTACTACGGGGAAACATCTAAACCAGTAGGATTTCCCGTATGTAGTTACCCTAATGGGCAAGTTAATGCGAGTGTCCGAGTGTTGTTAACCCTTTCACTGCACTTGTGCCCTGTGCACGTACTAGGCCCGAAGACTTATGCCCTTATAATAATTGGTTTTTTCTTTCTGAGGAAATAAGTGGGATAAAGTGTACATGTATTCTTATTTATGGATACTTGTAGCAACTGATTATTAATTACGTTCATGAAGATTTAGAATCTTTTATTCTTATGTCTTTCGTTTAAAGAAAGTGTGTGTGTTATGTCTAGCAGTTAATGGGTTAACTAGCCTTTGAAGTCTTTAATCTATAGTAGAATGAAGCGAAAATAGGTAAACATGTTGAACATTTCTACCAGATTTTCAATACTCAGTTATGTTCATGTTACTATCTACTATATAACTAAGATATTTCTTCTGGTCAATGTTCCGAAAACTTACTGTTAAAAGAAATTTCATCTTTTCTTCATTCCAGTAACATATTCTATGATACATTTATTTGGAAAATATCGCAATTTTTTTGTTGATTAAATTGATTTCCTACTATTTTATTCCTGACTAAATAGAATTACTTTTCTTTGTGAATGCTTACCCATATGACCAAACTAAGATTACAAACAGTCCTTAATAACATCATCAATAATAATAACATCAAACTCAATGACTCTGCAGTCGTGATTTTGATTTCACTTGCAAGTAACATCGTAAACATTTTCAAAGATGTTAAAAGAAGTTATAGTCTAGCTAGTAATTTAAACATTTACATCAGCCAAAGTCTGCATATTCCATGTTAGATTGTCCTTCATCGGTGTTGGCGTGAGTCGATTCAGTGGTGCCTCAAAGACTCTAGGGGCCATTTACACAATGTCGCGTACCACTGCGTCTGGCTGTAACTATAATGAATATCACCGAAGATTGAGGGTTATCTATAGTTGTCGTAAAGCGTGCAGTGTAACGCGGCATTGTGCATACCCCCCCCNCCCCCCCTTTCCACCTTCATCTCTTCCTTCTGAAATGGCTTCATTAAATTGTTTTTAAATAATGTAATTCCAATGTTCGTTCACTTGCAGCGTTCATCCATAGCGTTCATCCATAGCGTTCATCCATAGCGTTCATCCATAGCTTTGTCCAAACACTACCACCGTCTTCAATCGTTTTGTCACTAAAACCGGATGTGGCAATTCAACCTTCGGCAGAATCTTGGCAATGCCATTAACACTGTATTGTAGTGTTGATGTGTTTGGCAGTATTTCAAAAGTTAGGTCGTGCTATACAAAACTTAGTATGCCATCTGTCAGAATTTTTAGGGGGGGTTCTAATGGCAGTTTTGAAATGTATGTGTGAGTAAAGATAAAATGATATTAAATCATAACAATTCTAAGATAAATTATGCCTTTTTATGCTAGTAGACAAAGTTGTTGTACATACTGCTATTTTTCTCAAAACCTCTTTTATCTGAGATACGACATTATGCATCGATGCGGGAGGATATCCACAAACGGCTATGATCAAGTAAAAAGCTTGAGGGACGTCTGCAGTAAGAGCGTGATTTTAATGGTATTTTATTAAACATTTTTTTTAAAAAGCTATAAACTTCAAAGACTTTTCCATTTTCTTGAGATGTATGTGTCAGCGTGTGTCTGTGCTTACGCGTGTGTGTGCTTATGTTTGCTTAGTGGTGTGTGTGTGTGTGTGTGTGTGTGTGTGTGTGTGTGTGTGTGTGTGTGNGTGTGTGTGTGTGTGTGTGTGTGTGTGTGTGTGTGTGTGTGTGTGTGTGTGTGTGCGCGCGCGCGCGCTCGGGCGCGGTATGTGCGTGCATTAGTGGGTGTGTGCGTGCTTATGTGCGTGTA
The DNA here is from genome assembly GCA_033807755.1 of Ellobium chinense. Lineage (NCBI taxonomy): Eukaryota > Metazoa > Mollusca > Gastropoda > Ellobiida > Ellobiidae > Ellobium > Ellobium chinense. Next base: position 51,897 of record JAWQUT010000256.1, on the reverse strand, counting down.
TAGTTGCGTGCTCACGTGTGTTATGTGTGCACTAAAACTATTTATTCCTTCCGATCTCATGTTAAGTCAAAGAGTGCATATTAAGCAAGAGGGGTCACTCGTGCCAACTCGTCAGGCCTGATATAAGCTTGTAGTGTTAATGGAAATACACGCGGAGCACACTCTCTACAAAGTTAACTGGAAAAGAGACACCAAATAGAAATAATAATGAGTAGTCCTATCTGCTGAGTTTTGTATCACTCTCAACACCCATCAACTGCTGTGTCTGGATGCACGCTCAGCGCCGTGGCTTCACTACAATAGCACTGTGAACATACAAAGTGTCCCTTCTTGCATAGGTATACACTCTTTGATCCAGTGCAGCAAGGCCCCTCAACCTCATATCCTGGGTTCTCAAAAAACCCACCAGTTCGCTATACAGCTCTAATCTCCAGTCCCTTTTTATTTATACATTTATTTTTTACATGCAACAGTTTACTCAGGAACTCAACCAATCAGAAACTGGAATAACAGTTAATTCGGGTCAAGCATAACTCTCCAGGGGCACAGAAAAGGTTGCCAATAAAAGGTGTTGCTGTTATCCCGTGGCTTTATAGCAGCGATGTAGCATTTTGTCATGTGGAAAATGTTGCGAAAAAAGTGAAAGTTGCGATTAATCGGATGGATATTTGGGTGGAGCAGACTGTACATATATATTAGCATAAAACTCCCGACTAGAAAGGATGTCGATAAGAAAGGAACCAACAAGGCTGTTCCATAAAAAAAGCAGATAAAGCAAACACTTCATTTTGAACTGAAGGCTGTGAGTCAGTGAACTTTACAAGGGGCTGGGGGTTGGGGGTTGNTGGGGGTTGGGGGTGAGGGGTTACGATGGGAGATAATGAATGAATATTTGGCACGCAAAAAATTAGTCACTACTTCGGTTAGTGGAAAGTGAGATCTAGCAGGGGATTGACCACTTCTTGTTCCAGTGCAAATGGTGAGGAGTCATTAATGCCGATCAGGGGCGGATTCAGGCATGTACAGGACGAGCACCCACCCAGGGCCCTGTGCTGAGAGCTTGTAAGGGACCCCGACGTTGAAGGTTACAGAAGCCAGATTCGATTTCCCTCTTTGAGCCATTAAATTGTTTATCTCTATTGTCACTCACACGAAATTCCACAGTCTCTAAGTCTTCTCTAATAGTTTGCAGCATTCAGTGAACTTATTAAAAATGACATTTAAAATAATATCGAGCTAGAACCGATACATCGAAAGGTGTAATCAAGCTAATTAGTTTCCTTAACGACAAGTGCTCCGCACAGATGGTCACACTAAAACCGAAGTGAATGACCCAGGCTTCAGGTTTAGTTTAGAAAATCAGGAAAGAATGCAAACTATTCGCAGGCAGGTTCACAAATCTAAGGCCCGTTCTCTCTATGTCTTACTGTTTTCCTAAGGCATATGATCAAACCCTATTTTCATACCATTAGATGTCTGTAACCTGAAGAACGAGAAAAGAGAGGAGTGGGGTGGAAGAAAAGACACTTAGACGAATGTTCACTTTTGATGCTAAATCTGTTGCAGTGATAGAGATTACTTCAAGCATAATGATAATGAGGTTTATCAGTCTTGTATCCAAGCTGGTGCCCGATGAGGCGACTTTACCCTTTTATTATCCAGCAGGCCTGATCATCCTAGGGCTTCCTCAACTTCCTGAAGAGCATACAATGCCGCTGCCATTTATGGGCACTGCTCATTAGCATTCTGACCAGTTGCCACGGTGACGACGCTTTGGGGCCGCTAGCCCGAATCCCCCAAAGAGCGGTATCTGCGGGGTGAGGAAGGCTACGACCAGTGTCCGAGCCGGGGGGCTTGGCTGATGGCAAGGCCTAGCCCAAGATCTCCACACATACCTCCACGAGGTGGCAACTGGAAACGATCAGCGCCCCTGGTAATGTTACCGGACGTGATCGGCAAAATGTGATGGGGCTCTATGCCACAGACACGGGCCAACGGGCCCTCGGGGCAACGTGTCTAGGTCCTCGCAGATGTCCGAAGGGTCTTGCTTGACCGATCTGCGGTCGGAACATGAGTCTGCCGTCTCGCCATCATGGGCGGGGGGGACAAAGGGACAACGACACAGTTGAGGCATGTGTTTCGAGCGCTTAGGGCCATACATGCCCGGCGGCGTAACGACCGTGCCAGTCATTTGATGGGGCCACGCAGGGGAGCCGTGGACCATCGCACTCTTTCCTATCCGGTGGGCGAGCTCTACCCCAGGTGGTCCGACTGCCATGGACAGGAGGACCGCCGTCTCTCAAAGGGTATCTCGCAACAGTCCCACGCAAGCTGAGTGCCCAGCGGTAGAGTGGCCAGGACCCGGAGGCAGGGGTGAGCTGAAGGGGCTGCCCTGGGGATATGGAATAGGGTGGGTGTTCATCTTAGTGAGCACTTGCTAACCCCGCTCGCTTGCAACAGCAAACCGGTCCGGGATCTTTATCTTTTTTCTTTACCCAATGGACCGATCGAGTCACAACTACCGCACGCAGGCCCTATACCATGGTAACAAATACTTCTGGTGTTCGCGTGGCACTAGTAAGTACGTCATGAGTCCCTTTATAATTTCAGCTTTGTGGTTGTGCTCGCTCGCAGCCTTAGATCCTTTGGAGAACGGGGGCGGTCCGCAGAGCCACCGATTCTTAGGGCGGGTGGCCCTTCATCCCACTTCCCCTCGAACGCAGACTACCCCCGTGGAGTGGCGAGTCGGGGTAGCCAGCTAGGACCTCATTGCACCCAGAGGCCCGAAAGTAGGCCCAGTCATTGGCCTGCCGGCACGGTGATCCTAAGCGGGGATAAGCTACGACTCCACACCCCCATTTCAATTCTGTCCGGAGGTTACCACCCGTCCGGCCCCATAGGAATTCATAAAAAGCCTCTTTGCAACTCTCGGGTTTCCCCTTCTGTGTTCTTTGGAGGGGCGACTTGGCGAACTCGGTGGGCGTGGAATTGACCACACGAAATGATCAGTCACCCGGCATTCTGACCAAATGTTTAGCTGCCTATAGCCAGGTACCCATTTAACAGACGGGTAGACGGAGGCAAATGTGAATCGGACGCTTTCTCAAGGCACTTACGACATGACAATGGTCGTGTAATGTATGAAAGAAAGGATTCGCACCTTTCTTGTGTCCAAGGCCGGGCCCAGAGAACCTTAAATCCGACCCTGATATCATCGTCGTATAATTCGTATTATATCTGTTAGTAAAATGTAAAGTGTTCTGCTCAAGTCCTTTTGTTTCACCATGTCTGTAGTGCAATATTATGCAGTGCAAAAGATTACTTTCAGCTTCCCTCTGTGGAGTGGAACGGCACTGTGACTTCTGTAGCTCAATCTCTACAGTGGAGCACACCTAATACGGGCACGCTTAGTACGTAAGCATGGTTACTGAGTACAGTATTTTTGGTCTGGATTTTTTTTTCTCTAAGGGTAAATGTATGGTTAATAATTTCTGTTAGTGGGTGCGTTATTGGAGGGTCTTAAGGTGTGCCCATAATCATGCTCCACTGTAGGATTCTTTTTGACCCCGCAGGGAAATTAGTTTACTACGCCGTACAATGTTATATATCTCATTCATAATATAAACACACAGAACAGCAGACATCATACAGGCAGCATGGTCGTGCGGTTTGTAAGTCGTACTCAGAAACTGATGACTTTTAAGTCTAAGGTTTATGTGTCTGATTCGCCAGCTGGGCGGTTTACGTTGTAGTGTCGTTGGGAAAGACACGTCACTTCCATTTCCTTACTCGACTCAAGTGTAAATGAGTACCTGGCTTTAGATCTGGATGGACCAGGGCGCTGCACTGCTAACGACCAGCAATGGCTTTGTTATGCATTTCATTTGTAATATCATGTCTTTACATTTATGGTGTGTATTGTTATATGTGTTTGTATTATAAATGAGATGTATAAGATTGTACGACATTATAAAACAATTTCCCTACGCGGTAAATAAAGTCGTATTGTCATTTTTTTTTGTTTTTGCATGTATATATACATAATATTACAAATAAAATATAGTAGTTAACAAAGTTGTTGCTGGTTCTTTTAATCATATCGTTTATCACAACATTTAAAACGTAATATTAAACTTTTCTATGTAAAAGTCATAACATAACTGCAGAACCATCTTCAGGTGTTTTGCCCTCTTAAGTAATTAGAACGAATTCTTTTATAAGAAATAATATTGATTGTGATTAAGCAGACTGGACTTTACATGATACATTGTAATAATGTCGTCCTTTGTACTCTCATAAGCCCGTGACATTTTTATAAGCCACTTTCAAGAGAGCTAATTTAGTCCAGTGTGATAACGTTGTAAGTAGTGAGAAGAAAAGGGCCAATGTATGGATAAGTTGCTGTCCGTGTTACCTGGACATTTTTTTTTCTTTTGTTAAATCTACTTGCCCACTGAGATAGTGTTTATCAGTCTCTTGGTGTGTTTATATCTTCGGTCGTGTCATGTAGGCCTATGTTTGTCTCTCATTCTCTCTCTATCTTTTCTTTCTCTCTTTCTTTCTCTCTCTCTCTCACACACTCATCCCGTCTCTCTGTGCTGGTCTATCTCTCGTTGTTTGACAGTTTCATTGATGCGCTGAGAGTTCCACTATTTACTTCAAGCTTTAATCGCCAAAGATCAGCTCTCTCTCTCTCTCTCTCTCTCTCTCTCTCTCTCTCTCTCTCTCTCTCTTCTCTTCTCTCTCTTTCTTCTCAGTATTTCTTCCTTATGTTTTCAAACTCAAAAAGACTTTAACAAGTCTGTACATGTCTATTCTGAGCTGAAAATAGCAACCATATCGAATTGTGAAACATTTCACATACAGATAGTGTGTATCGCAACTGTCATTACGTAATATTATGGGATCATTTAAGTCACGTCATATCAGCGTAGTTTGATCGAGATATCAGTCATAATATATTATATACTATATAAGATTTATAATAAGATACTATATATCAGATACATTTGCTATCTAAAAATAGTTTAAAATCTATTGTAAGTGAAAACAATAGGGGGCGTGACCACACGTGAAGCCAATTATCGCACTGGATTTCATCATCTCACGTCCGCCTTTTGTACATTCCCCTTTCCCTCATCTTCTTTTCCACCACTTCTACCTTTCTCGCCCCCCCCCCCNCCCCCCCTCTCCCGCAGGTCCTAAAACTTAAGTCATCAATTCCTTGACTCTTGACATGATACTTAAACACTGTAATCGCGACAATTCTCCAATGAGATATAAATTCTCTTGTTGCTTGGATGACGTTTGTCTCCCTGATAAATGTCAATATCCAAATTTTAACAGGTGAAGTAGTTAAATTTACCTCATTTTCGTAAAACTGCATTTTCCAAAGTGATTGTTTGTAAGTAAGTTTTACTGATGAAAGAATAAGAAACAAGAAAACGTTTTATCGGTGGTTTTTTTTTGTTACTGCTATTTTCAGTCATTGCAAAACTTCAGAATTGGCTCATGTCCGGAAAAAACAGTAGCTTTGCTCATTGATGACATTTTATGAAGGTATCAAAACTGCACTCAGTATTCCGATGTGTGCTCTACCGATGAAAGACATAATGAGCTATTTCACAGTTTCCTTCAGTATCACGAACATAATGAAGCTAGAAGTGTCATACGCTATACACCAATTTTTTTTTGTTTGTCGTGAGGACGTATTTTTAGCGAATTTCGCGAGCTGAGTTTGACTAGCGAAAATTATTTCCCGAGAAAAAAAAATTTGTTAAGTTTGTTCTACAAGATTAATAAGTGAAAAATAACTGTGGTTATTTCTCTAGATTACTCTTTACTTCTCTCATACATACATGAGCAACCATCAGTCTAGGCATACATGCGAATATAACATTCTCGCGAAAAACCATTTTCAACTTTTCGCGAAAATTACACCCTTGCAAAATACACTACTTACAGTATTGGCAGTCCCAAGGCGTCAAAACCTGGATTTCACTCAGGGTGGTTTTTTTATCGGAGTTTAACATCCAAACAACAATCTGAATGAATCCTTGTCTCTTTGTCTGATACGAGGACAGTTCTCTGCATAAGTCCCGAGGTGTACCTTCAAGTTCAAGCTTTCCATTCGGAACTAATCTGCTAATTTGTTGTCAGGTAAGTGTAAGTTTCAAGTTTCCAGTTTATTATTTTAGGCGAAAGCCAAGCACATACACTGTAATGCCACATCAATACAAAGGAAAAAATGAAACCGGAAAAAAATAACAACAACAACAACAAAAAAATCATAATACATAACTGTTACTAAGTTACACTTAGTCATTGACATATCTAGTCTCTTTCTCTCTGTTTCATTCTCTCTGTCTGAAACTCCGACTTATTTCTATATCATTATCTTACACACACACTCTCTCTCACTCACTCATTCTCCCCATCTAATGATAACAGTTACAACTTCCACAACATCCCATTTGATCAGACACATATATTAGAAAGGTAACACCCTCCCCACCTACCTGCGAGAAATGCCACTAACACTTGTGTCACTTAAACTTAAGATTCTCTTTATTTACTCATTTTACTACCGCAACATCAACGTCCTCATTAGAACTGTTGTTATTGATGTTGTTGTTGTTGTTATTATTATTGCTGTAGTTGTTATTGTTGTTGTTGCTGCTCCTGCTGCTGCTGTTCTCACCGCCTTTTTTGTTTTTGTGGGTGTCCTTCTTCCTCTTTAAGTTTTATCCTTATCCTTCACGGTCTCTTATCTTTGTCTTATCTCTTCTATGATATTTAATATCTGCTCCTGTCCTTTCTTTGCATAATATTCATAATATGTGTGTGTGGTGGAAAATTTATGATTGTGTGGATAGCTGGTTGTGCGCGTGTGTTGAGGAGAGAGAGGAGAGAGAGAGAGAGAGAGAGAGAGAGAGAGAGAGAGAGAGAGATGAACAGAGGGGTGGTTGCTGAGGAGAGAATGAATTAGTTTGTAAGTCTGTGAATAAAGGCAGAATTATGGTCCGCCGGGCCTAGGGCACAAGAATGATGCGGGGCTTCCTTTCACACCGTAAGAATTTCTTGACTGGGAAGCTTCCAACGGTGGCGATCGGATGATGCAGCTTTAATGTCGTATCATAATATGTGAAGGAGAGTTCGGTCAGTAGTGGTGGGGTCAAGAAGGACTGGACAGTTATTTTTGAATATAAAGATCCACCTCAGAACTGACTATTTAAATGTTCAGAAAATCTCTTAATATCAAGTTCTAGGCCAAAGACTAAATACATTTCTTCCCCTGACGCCACTCACAAAAAGTACATGTAGATCTAAAGTGCTATATTGAACACTCCCTGTGCTTAAGAAAATGATATTAGAAACTTGTGTTATCACTGGCTTCTTGAGCAATCTCAAGTTCAGTGATAACGGTTGCAATATGTGGAGGTTTTCATTAACAACTATTCAGCGTCACAAGGCCCAGTGTATCTCTAGATTTAGATTCATTTTATATGTTGATAAAAGGGTTTACACAAATCTGCCGTCACGTTCACAAAACTGTGGCCCGCATTACACAGCTGATTATGTGGGCAGAGACTTTTAGATACTATTTTGTGCGATCTAGGCTATGGTTTAAATTAAATATGTGTGAGAGCTTGGGCATTAACGATGGGATCTGTTACCGTCGTAAAAATTTCAGTGCACTAATGTAATTCTTACGATAGTCAGAGATTCCGTCGTTAATGCGAATAATAGGACGTCTACACAGCACCGTACTGAACTCAAGAAAATTCCGGCAAATACATATTTATATACATATTTATATACATATCATATATACAATTAATATATATATATATATAAATATATATATATATATATATATATATATATATAATATATATATGTAACTGACCAACGCTTGTTCATAGTTTATTTTCTAAAAATGGCACTCGTGAAAGCAAGCATGAAAAATCAGATTGAAATCCGCTCATCTATAGTCTAGTGAAGTTGTGTGATTTGTGCCGCACTAGTGTTGTACGTTGCGATGTGGAAAATGTCCAGTGCATTTTGAATTACGCATAATATTCGAGTGTACAGAAAGGTCCTAGATCTATAGGTATTTCATTTCATCTATTCTCAACAGCAGGGGAAATCATGGCTCTTCCACTGGGTATGAACAGAATGTACCTGACCGCTCTGTGCCTTCTGGCCATCGGGTTGATCCTGGACATAGTTGGACTGGCCACACCGGAATGGAGTGTCGCAGACGGCATCTACTTTACGTTTGGCCTATGGGAAACATGCAGCAGTGTCACGTGTTCAAAGTGGGCAGATGGTGAGGAACCAGTGGTTGAAAATGATCCATGGTCGGGGATATAGGCTGACCGCTACTGATTGGGAACAGTAGTGTTTATTATTACGACTCAATAAAGAATATTGGCCTCGGAATTTTAGGTTACAGAAGCCTGATCCGACTTCCCTCTTTGCGCCAATAAACTCTTTCCTCTACTGCCACTTACAAGAAATTCCACAATCTCTAAGTCTTCTTTAATAGTATGCAGAATTCAATTAAATTATTAAACATGATGTTTAAAATATAGGTCTTCCATTTCGTTTTCGAGTTACGAACTGATACAACGAAAGGTATAAACAAGCTAACTAGTTTCACTTAACAGCAAGTGCTCCGCGCAGAAGGCCACAGCGAAACTGAAGAGATTGACCCAAACTTCAGATTTAGTTAACAAAATCAGGAGAAAATGCAAACTAAGTCGCAGGCAGGTTCACAAATCTGGGACCCATTATCTATAATCTGTCCAAAGGATACAATTTTTTGCAGTCTTCCTAAGGCACATGATCACATCCTTTAATAAACCAATTAGGAGTCAGTAACCTTTAACGAAGTCGGAATAAGAGCCGGCATATAGATACATGCACTATTATAAGTACTTTTGACTGAGTATGATTCTGTGTCTTTGTTTCGAAACAACAACAACAACAACAACAACAACAACAACAACAACAACAACAACAACAACAAAACTAGAATAATTCTTTTCTGTGAGAACATGAACTCAGTCACAAGCGTTACTCCCTAACTTCTTTTATCCATCCATCCATCCATCCATCCATCCATCCCATCCATCCATCCATCCATCCATCCATCCATCCATCCATCCATCCATCCATCCATTTTTTATCAGCCCCGGACGAAGTCAAAGCATCTGAAGCCTTTGCTGTCATTGGAACACTTTTTGGAATTCTTGCCCTGATCTTTGCCCTTCTGTATCTCATCCTACCGTTCATGGGAAAACCTGGAAGTGGCAGACATTCATTGATTGCAATGATTGCATCCATCCTAGCATGTGAGTATTAAAAAACAGACGATAAGGTCAATAATGTTATTTACTGACATCCTCTATTATGTCTGGCATCCAGTAAAAATGAGGCTTGTGGCACCAGACTAGGCACTAGGATATCAGGTTGTAAAATTGAGGCAGACTGAACTTACACAGTCGAGCTTGCTTAATCCCAGGTATCTTCAGATGACAGAATACTCTATTATGATTTGTTTAAAAGTAAACCTCAATTATTGTTTTATGACAGTTGTACTGGTGTTTTTTGTTTTCCCAGGAGCCCTCATCCGTCTTAGGAGTTCCACTTCTTAAACAAAGTCGGCATAATTTTTAAAATGTTGTATTAGCTGAGATGTCT
>JAWQUT010000255.1:1170951-1181720 GCA_033807755.1 Ellobium chinense | reverse complement strand
GTTTATCCAGCGTAACCATTTATCGATGCCTTGCTCAAAGACTACAATTGACCAGGGGCATCCTTGAATGACCCCTTTTTCTCTGTGAATTATGTCGGTTACTCCCCCTTTCGCTTTTACTTGGAATGTCGATCCCTCATAGATATCTTTTGTTAGTTCGATTACTTCTTGGGCGTATTGTGCCTCACAAAGTTGATCTATCATAAATTTATGATTGATGCTTCCAAACGCGTCTTTGATGTCGATGAAACCGATGAATATCTGCGATGTGATGTGCAAGAAGTTGGTGATGGTTGATTTTAAACAAAAGACATGCTCTTGTAGCCCATTTCTGGGTATCGATCCTTTTTGACGATTTGACAGTCGCTCAGTTGCGACTATCCATTTCATTAGTCGGGATTCGATTACCTTCATAAAAAGTTTATACGATGTCTGCAGAAGAGAAATAGGACGCCAGTCGTCGATATTTTCGGGGTTGCCGTTCTTTTTTTGTACCAGTGTGATTATCCCGTGTTTCCAGTCCGGTGGTACACGCCGGTGTTGTAAACATATCGCGGGTTGAGAATTACAGGGTTCTATCTTGCTTTTAGGTTGTTTCGAGAAAATGAGGATTGAAGTTTTGAGGGTTAAGAAACCGCACTTCAAATAACCGCAGCACATTGATATTCATGCAGGGGATGCATTATGTCTATACTGACACACCTGAGCATATTTTTTGATGTTTGGAGTTGTAAGGAACGAACAAAGCTGTTTTGAAATTTCGGATAGAACCTTGTTACACTGACTATCACCACAATACAAAGAAATTACAAGGTACTCTGCATTAAAAGATACGAAACACTGCATAGATGGAACGTGAAAGCTTTATTATGGTGGTTTTGATTGACAAGTCTGATACAACAGAAAAGACATGAAGTGATGCTTCAGTAATTTTAGACAATTCCCAGACTTCTGTAAAATTCTCTGTCAATAAGAGGCATGAATTTCAGCATGTCTTGTAAGTCTTTTTTCTTTGCTTCTGTCAACGAGCATGATGGATTTAAGAAACTTGAAACAGGTGTATAAATGGCCGAGTACGTGCAGCTCTGGTTCTTGGTTTGGGTTCAACATTAATACTCACACTTTCTGCAGTAGAGTGTTTAGTTGTGCACATGATATTTGTGGAGTGAGGCGCAAAGGAGAGGGATGCTACTTTGGAGAAAGGGAGTTCTTTGAATGAGTAGCATTCTGAGGCTTTTTTTGAAGTCTTTGAACGAGGTAGGTTTCAGCTGAATTATTTTAAATGTTTTTTTCCTGTTCACCTTCAGGAGGATCCTGATAATAGAGATGGGTGAGTAGTACTCTGATGCCAAGAGGTGCTTTTCAATTTGGCTGTGCATGTTATCTCTACCTCTTGTACTGCAGAGTGTCCAGGATGGCTAAATTTCATGCACAAAGATGTCACACTGGAAACTGTGTTTAAGAATTCCATAATGGCCGTAGCCATGATGAAGTTTCTATTTTGGGGTACACAGCTGTCACTCCACAATATCATTCGTTTCACTTGTGGATATTCTTGGATCAGAGAGTGCAAAATTTCTGTCATGGCACTAGCCAAGTCATTACCAGCACGGCCTGCTGTGGTTTCTGCGCATACAGCACAATAGTATGACTTTGATTTAACGACTGTGGCATGCCCAGTTAAGTTGTAAACATTTAGTTTTCTCTTATAAAAGAAACTGCTGATTTCAGCCCTTGGGCATGAAATCACATTCTGCAAATCAAAGCAAAGAACGGCTGTTTCAGGGTAATTTATTTGCCTATCCCTATCCCGTTCTTCTTTGGCTGCACTTTTAGCAGCCAGATGGTTGTCCAAAGTGGATTTCTGGTCTTCAATTGTGAGCCCAATGCTTTCTGATACCTTGAATGCCTCACATAGATCATTGCTGACAATAATCCTCATACATTTTCTGAATATTAAGAGATGGGTCAAGATACTTTTTTTTTTTTGCAGTAATGGCTGTCAATGGTAGGAAAGCTCTTGATATGATCTTTGACAAACTTGAGAAGCAGTGCGAAACAAACGGCGTGCCATGTTGTGTGTATGTGAACACACTAGGCTAGGCCTATAGCCTTTGTCTACACTCCGGTATTGAATACGGACACCCGAGCGACTGTTGTTATGATTGGCTACACAACCAAGAGTTGTTAAGTCCGAGTTATTTCATTGGTCAGATGCAATAGAACTTTGTAATTCTGTTCGACCTAGGATAGAACCTTGTAGTTATGAAAGTAAACCTTGAATACGCGATAGGACTTTGTAACATTTAAAAATACACAAAAAATTACTTGAGGAAAGGTTTCATTTCAATCCAGGATATAGTTATGATGCTGAGCAACAAGAAAATGGGCCTAACTCATTTTTCACAAAAATGCGAGATAGAACCCTGTAATTCTCAACCCGCGATATGTTGAATATGCTTGTGAACACGGGGACAAGTTTGTTTTTCTTCTGTTTGACTGTATCGTAGGTTACACCGTCTGCGCCTGGAGATTTTTTATTCGGCAAGTTATTAATAGCCGTGACGACTTCTTCATGTGTTATTGTGTCACTTGGTAAAACCCACTGGGGTGGTGGGGTAGTTAAGCCCGTCCAGGGCGGGGGCACGTCGGCGTTGGGTGGTGCTTTACATCGGTTTTTAAAGTGATCTTCTATTGCATCGATGCTAATATTGCATGCTGATGAATGGACACGTTTCCCGTCGTTTTTTATTACTTCAATCGCTTGTTTTTGTTTATATTGCCATAAGTTAGTGAGTTCACTTCTGTCTAGTTTGGACTCTTCCATGTCATCATGATGTGTAGGGTTTCCCCGTCTGAAAAATGGCTGGATTTCACTTCTGATGAAGTTTAACATGTAATTTATATGAGAGTGAAGAGAGGCTTCTTCACTATCTTGGTGATCTGGAGGTGGAGCAAGGTCTTCAGGGATGGTGAGGGGGAATTTAGTTAAGATACGCTTTACATATCTCAAGAACTGGACACTAAATGGTTGGCCGTCTGGCCTGGTCTCGACGTAAACATTGTCTGTGTAGAACACGCTACACAACAGGCTAACGACACGCCACCATTTGGCTGGATCAGGATGCCTGTATCGTGGCTTGATGAAGATAGGCTTTGTACTTATGCTCATTCTAAAAGCCTTTTCTTGAGCAACAAACTGTTGCCAGCTCTCTGGATTGTCAATAAACGGCTCCCAACTTACTGTATCATACAGTGTTTCACTGCCTTGGTGTCCGCCATGTTTGTTGTTGTTGTCATTGTCGTCTGCATACCTGGTGTTTTCCATCCGAATTTTTCCACTCTGCAGTGCTTCCTTGAAGCTCATCCTCAACCTGGTAACCAGGCCGAGTCTCTTAACTAACACAGCAGCATTATCGACGGCAGCTACGACGGGTGTACGATCCATAACGACGAATAGAACACACAGAAACAAAAGCCCTGTTGACCCATCCGCCATCTTATACATACATACATACATACATACATACATACATACATACATACATACATACATACATGCATACATACATACATACAACATACACACATACATACACATACACACACACATACACATACACACACGTACATACATACATATATACACACACACACACACACACACACACACACACACACACACACACACACACACACAAACCCCAGCCCACCCTTATTCTTAGTAGCCTTTCCCGCCCATTCAATTTACTGTTCTTAATCTGAGAGACTCTGTGGGAGGAAAGACAGCAGACGGTCTTAGATAAACTCATCGGGACGAGAATCCGTCGGTTTTGTTCCCCTGGTGATCCAAAATGTGTTGTGGTATTCATTGGCAAAGACGGGAGGGAACCCTCTTACTTCCATCTCAAATCTGAGTTGTTGCCCTTTGAGATTTTTTTTTTTTTTATCAAGAATAAGAACAAAAATTAAGGTAGAGGAGGGAGTGTGGTGTGAATCGGCTGATTCAGTTGTTGATAGTCCCCGAAAGGTGAGGTACTAATGGAGAGAGAGAGAGATAGAGACAGGGGGAGAGAGAGATTTGTCGTGCCAACAATTTGCATAGATATCAGCAATTTTCTGGGCAATTTCTGATTGATGTAGTCTAGTTTGATGATTGCGTTAACAAAAAAAAATATATATCCGGTACAGCAACTAAGTGACATTATTCATTATGTTGTTGCACTTTTTTTTCCCAGTTAGATCAGAGGTGATCACATTCATTTCTTTCGGATTTGAGTGTCACAGTGTTGCATAGATTAATTCAGATGCTGAGTGGGGAAATAAGACTGTCGGTTATATTAGATCCACTGGTATTGGTATGGGGAAACAATTTTATTGTTGTTGTTGTTGTTGTTGTTGTTTTAAGTGGCCAATATTTGGGCACTTTTTTTTATATACGTTGAGCACAGTTTCCTAGTTTTAACACTCATAGCGCGGGACGCATTGGTTCCAGCCCCATGCTGACTGCGCGACTAATATTTCGGATAATGACTGTTGCACGTGTTTTCTGCCGGTCGACCAGCAAAATTCTACCGCCGCGTCCAGCGTTCTGCTAGGAGATGCATTGTAATTCTATTGCAGCGTTCAAACATAGAGAGCTGACGGTATAATTATCAAGCATCACGAGGGTTAGACTTAACTGGTGTTTATACGGGGAAGCAAGATTTTTGTTCGATTGATATTTTTTTTGTTGTTGTTTGTTTATTTGTTTTGCTTTATGGTCGATATTTTGACATTTTTTGATGTGCACTGAGGACAGTCTAAACTTTTAAGGCATGGACTAAACTGGAAATAAACCTCTTCCCGATAACCATCTTATATCAAGGCATATGATAAGCAACCCACTGTATATTTTATCAGAATCGAAACTGTCACGACACGATTATTCGACCTCCTTGATCGGTTCCAATTCTCGTAATTGTAAAGTCACGGAAAGTGAATGGGCGCCCATTTCCCATTTCGCCAGGTCAATAATCCATGCAATGAGATACATAATTCATTCCCCTCATCCGTCGCTGGCCTGCTGTGAACAATTCAATATCTGTCGTTAGTATGATCACTCCAACAGAGCAAGCATGCAGCTAACGAGCCCCGGGTGATAATTGTGTTTGTTCAGATATTGATGACATGACTGGCTGGCATACTCAGAGAAACGATCAGGGCCGTTTATGCTGTCATTGTGGGGAGGGGGTGTGAGGTTTTCGTAATAAATATGCGTCGTGTTAAAAGTACACACACAGTCGTCCCAGGATGTAATAAAAGAAAAATTGTATGTTGTGCCTATAAAGTTTTGTGATTTCCTTTAAGGGGTTGAAATAGTGGTTATTATGGGGGCGTGTGCTTTTCTCGTTTCTGCTGGGGAGAAGGGTCGAACATCATACGGAAATCCTGAAGCAGCTAACATTTCACCCGAATCATTTCGAAATCATAGTAAAACAGCGAGCATGAAAACGCGGAACATAATATTTTTGATGAGAGCATTTTCGATATCTAAAATAAAAACATTCGCGGTACCTAATATGAGAGCATTCTGAGAGCATTCTCGATACCCAATATGAGAGCATTCTCGATACCTAATATGAGAGCATTCTCGATACCTAATATGAGAACATTTTCGATACCTAATATGAGAGCATTATCGATACCTAATATGAGAGCATTCTCGATACCTAAAGTGTGCAGGCAATACATCGTCCGTCTTCAAAATATTTTGTTGGAAACCTTCAGTCACACAGTACAACTAACCAAAGGCACACCAGTGTCGTACATAATTTTGAAAACCTTTACACGTACTTCGGAAGATACATAGAGGTTCTTAGCAACAGAAATATAATGAGATAAACGTGATAAAAAAAATACAAACAAATAGAAACTCCTACAGCCTTTAAAAAATGCTTGTAGAGACAAGGCGAGTCATGACTCACTCGACCAACATAAATCCCGGTATCAACTTAATCCTGCAGCATTTAATATCCTAGAAGGTCTGAGATCAAAACCAACACCCTTTAGACCTCTGATCTAAGCAACTCGCTACTCGGAGAGCGAGGCAACAGAAGATCTTGAGAGAAAGATAACCCCCCATCCAACAGGTGTTTCCCCCCTTTGACTTCCTGACACTCTAAAGGTCTTTGACACCTATAGTTTTTTCTTTTTTTGGCCCTATTAACATTTTGTGTTATTCTACATATTATTATACCAATGTGATTTCGGGAAATTTCTTTCATGGAGGTTAAAGTACTTCTTTTGCCCGATTTTTTAACGGGAAGAAAAAGGGGGGTCAACGCCCAAAATTTTTCACACGTCTTTTGAAAAAGATCAGCTCAAATTCTGATTTGGTCCCCAAATTTTCATTTGGCTGGTTTTGACCGCATGCGAATACATAGGCCTACACATTTTATTTTTTTATCTAGAAGGCTCAAATTGTACCTGAAACTTTAAAATTGGATGCTTTATTTAGATCACAGGTCATTTTACACATTTCTACACCCTAACACTGGCTGGCAGGGCCCCAAAAAAGGGGGATTTTATAGATTAGCGGATTAATTGGGTTGTACACTATGAGTGATTTGCCCTTCTAATAGGTGTCACAAACCTTAACCCCTCCCCACATTTAATTATTTCCTACATATGTTTTGAGTAGTCAATAGTGATGCATTCTGTACTGTTGAAGTGTCTCTTTCTTGCTTCTTTCATGACAGAGAATGATATTCCTGTGGTGAGGTATATTTGCATAGGGATACAGAAAATTTTCAAGAGTCTCACTCACTGAGATGNCTAGATGACCTACCTCGACCACCATGATGTAAACATTGTGTTTCTAAGTGGAAACATGCCAGGTACTAGCTGCCTATTAAGGTCTTTGACACCTATTGTTTTTTCTTCTTTTGGCCCTATTAACATTTTGTGTTATTCTACATATACCAATGTGATTTTGGGAAATTTCATCCATGGAGGTTAAAGTACTTCTTTTGCCCGATTTTTTAACGGGAAGAACAAGGGGGGTCAACGCCCAAAATTTTTCACATATGTCTTTTGAAAAAGGTCATCTCAAATTCTGATTTGGTCCCCAAATTTCATTTGGCTGGTTTTGACCGTGTGCTCATAGTAACAGATCTTATGGATCCACGTAACTATTTGAGACAAAAGGATTGAAATTTCGTGTGAAATCTGGCGGTGAAGTAACAATTGCAGTTTGAGATATATCTTTCGCAAGATAAACATCCACACAAAAAAGTACACTATTTGGCACTTTGATATTCAATTTTGCATGTAAATTGCATTGCATGAGATAAAAGGCAGTGCGCACCTCAGTAATACACAATAATCTAAAGTACAAGTCTACTCCTTTAAACCTTTAGTTCGTTGTTTCGCTGTCGTGTAGAGTAAACATTTTGATGTTTTGCTATGTACACTCTTTCTCTCAAAAACAACAATTACGCGCGGGCCTGATTGTTTCCCCGAGCATGCAAGCCGTGTCATCAACACCTGAACACATCAGATTGTGTAAGATGAATACGGCCTTACAGAGACTGATTGCCACGGTCGGTGCCGCTTTCTGGCAGTCTGCTTTATCACAACACTTTTCAAGCAGCAGTAAGCTGACCAATACAATCGTATATATTTGTTTTTGTCTATTATTATTTTCTGCATAAAATCATTGGAAAATTGCAAGTCCATTTTAATGCCTACTACCGATTAATTGCAATAAGCTTCGGGTAGCAGAGGAGTGTTTTTTTGTGTTTTTTGACGGAAAGTCATCGGATAGTCGCAACCCTGTTTACGTACAGTGAAAAGCTGATAAAGCGAAGCCAGTTAATCTAAAAACCTGGTTTTATCCAAAAGGTGTCTGAAGTCCCGCTGAATGTCCTATATTTATATTCTCTATAAGCTCATTCCGCTTTTTCGAAAAGAACCAGCTCAAGTACATGTTAACCGAAATTGCTCTAAATTTGGTCATCGCCCATCTCAAAAAGAGGGGCGTATGCGACAAACTAGCGAATGTCGCATGCGCCCATTCATGAGATGGGCGACGTCAGGGTTGGACAAGTTCACCAAAAAAGTATGTTCAGAACAAGATCAGTTCGCTAAGGGAAAAACAAAAAAAAAATATTATCAAGTTTAGCTCAGTTTCAGGAAAACTGCGTTCATTTCAGATCAGCTCTTTTCACCCAGATTTTTGGTAAGTTCAGATCAAGCTCATGTTCAGACCATCAGAACAGAAAATGACTGAATGAGGATAAGCACTAAGCAGCAAAAAGCAGCAAACGACAGATCTACAATACAAATTCATAAATATGCGACAATTTGCCCGCCACGACCTGATCGACGTTGTTTCACGTGACCACTCGGGACAAATTGAAACTTTGTCCGAAGTCAGAAGTATGGCTGCTAGTGTGGATGTTTTCACTGTTTTCCGAAGTAATTTAGTAAAGGGGTGATGCACCCGTATGGCTCCTTTCGCAGAAGACAGTGATAGGATGAGACAACTAGGTTGCGTTCGTTAAGCGATTTTTTTGTTTTGTTTAGTAGATGCTCAATATAATGGCTTAAGTGCACCCAGCGGTGTAGTATAATATGCTATTTTATAAACAGGCTCACCTCTTCATGGTAATCAGTGGTAGCTAACGATAATCGTAACCCCTCCAAAAAAAATGATGAGGCACACTCCCCGTCCCCTCTTGATCTCTATGGGAATTCTTTATCCATAATATACTTTACTACCGGCAATTCGCTTGTTTATCAACATGATAAAAATTACATCGCAAATTTTCACCTACGAAAGCACAAATCATGTAGGGCGTATGAAAGGCAATGCTTTTTCCATTTCATTTTTCTTCTGTGCTATCGTTGCAACAGGTACTTCTTTTAACTATGGTGCGGTGATAAAATTTGCTGCCCACTCGCTTGAGTGCGGCAGTATAATATAGACACACTTTCTTGCTGATCTCTGAGACACCTTGCGCTGTGATAGTTATGGTTCAGGCGATAATATTGTTTGGCCTTGCAATTTGACACACCTTCCTTGTGTTACGTGGGCAGTCCTTAGCTTTTGGTTGGTGCGCGCCAGTCACAGTGCGGAAGGTTTGTTAGAAAAATGTGTCGGAAGAAAATGGTCCGCAACATGGCGGCACCATATATGGTTTCAAATTTGTTAGTGGAACATCCTATCAACGACTTTTGTGTCGGAGAAAAATTTGGCAAGAATCAATAAATGAAGCAAAGATCTAAGTATTGCAAACACCACTCGCAAGTTGATGCATTGTTTCCTGTCTATTCCGCATTGGTCTCGGCCATTTTGGCTTGCCTAGAGACTGACATTTCCTGTGCTAAGAAAATGATGCGGTTTTCCATTTTGTGAAATTGCAGGAACTAACCTAAACAAACGTAACCGAGCTGAATCGACTGTATAACGTTACTCGAATCCTGCAGAATCCTGCGTAGTCCATTTCCCAGCAAGGCATTGTTTTCTGTTCGTATGGATTATCATCGTCGACTTCGCGTAATGACAGTCCGGATAATGGTGATTCTCAACATTTTATTCACAACGTTTTTTACTTCACAGAATACCGTACTTCTTTTTTTTTTCAAAAATGCATATTCGAAATTTCGTTTATTTGCAACTTCTTTTTCCATGTTCCCCGAGGAGTTGTGGTTAAAACTTGACTGTGTTTGTGTACTCATGGGGACATTGCCCTCGAACCCGAAATGCATCAGCACTTTATGTGGCTTTCACACGATGCTGGTAATATCAGTCATCCCCAGAGACTGTCATAATTGTCAACGTCGGGTGAGGTGGGTTGACATAGTACAGTATTTGAAGCCATGCTAGTACTATGCATGGTGTGTGTGTGTGTGTTTGTGTGTGTGTTTGTGTGTGTGTGTGTGTGTGTGTGTGTGTGTGTGCATGTGCATTTGTATGTATGAGACAGACATACAGAGAGAGAGAGAGAGAGAGGGAGGGAGAGAGAGAGAAAGAGAAAGAGAGAGAGAATATAAAGTCTTTGGAGCTTTTCTGGGCACATGTCTAAGGTGATATATCACTACAACAAATGCACTGTTTTCCATTTTGGCGGGCACGTTTTCATGCGAAATTCAACGAGGGTTGCACCGGAATGACACACCATCAAGACTTGTATGCTCAAGGGAAACCAATCTAAAATATCCGTGTTGTTTTTTTTTTCTTTTTAGTGTCGGTTTGCATTAGATATTGGTGTGCAAGTCTGATGCAGCCCTCTTTGGATTTAAGTGGGCGTTTGCACGACAAAATGCAAAGTGGTGCATTATGTGTGGAAGCTGTATTGCCCTTGGCACCTGACCATGGGGGTTGGATGCATAGATCCTATTGAAAATACTTGCGTGGTCAGAAGAAAGTAACACTTTACTCGAACAAACTGTAAACGGTTATTTTGAATAAAGCATTTCGATTGTTTCCTTCTGCGTTGATAGGAAAAACGTTTCCGGAGAGGCAAATGAAAGATCTCCAAAACACTTGGTGGGAGGAGGCTGAAGCTAGTAAGAGTGAGATAGATGTTTCCTTTTGGTATAACATGCCAGATTGTCTTATTATGCCGCTGTATTCTCGTTAGCGGTGCCCCCGTGCCGTCAGCATACAGCAACACTGTATATATTTCAAACGAATGTGTAAAAAGTGTAAATCTCAAAGTTCATTAATGTGAGTGTGAAGTTGAGAGAGAGAGAGAGAGAGAGAGAGAGAGAGAGAGAGAGAG
>JAWQUT010000255.1:1140419-1160307 GCA_033807755.1 Ellobium chinense | reverse complement strand
GACAGACAGACAGACAGACAGACAGACAGACAGACAGACAGACAGACAGACAGATAAGCCGAGTAATGAAGCAATGTTGTTAAGAATTAATGTGGTGCGGACTAAAGGAACATTATCTTCGAATACGTGGTAACAGTAAGGTATCGATATTTAAATACTGTTGAATCCGACCCACACTCTTTTGTCGTTTAATGGCAGCACCTTCTTAACAAAACCTAGTATAGCTAGATTCTTACATCTTTTTAATTCAAGTAATGATAGAGAACTCAAAAAAACGTAGTAATTGGATTATATCATATTATTTTAACAGTGTAAGTGACATAAGTGCCAGTTTCCTTTCTGGCAGGGAGGTGAGGAGGGTTGTTAGTTTGTTGTTACACAGATATGTCGCATTTAATAGGTTGTTGTGGAAGTTGTATGTGGTAACATTAGATGGGGAGAGTGAGTGAGTGCGAGAGAGAGAGAGAGAGAGAGAGAGAGAGNAGAGAGAGAGAGAGAGAGAGAGAGAGAGAGAGAGAGAGAGAGAGAGTGTGTGAGATAGGGAGAGAGAATGTTAGTGGGAGAGTGAGACTGAAAGAGAAAGAGAAAGAGACAGAGATGTCAGTGATAAGTGACAGTTATGCATATATGTTTTTTAAATCCTTTTCATTCTTTCTTTTGTATTGATGTGACATTATATTGTGTGTGATTGGCCTTAGCCTAAGTATATAAACTTGAAACTTGTCCTCCCGTAAAATTACTATTGGTAAATACATGCTGGAGACATTGGCACTACTTAATCTATTTGAAAACATTTGGCTTGACTCATAAACTCAACTACTTATTTTTGGAGAGTAAATGGTGTACCGAACGAAACAAATGGCTTAGTTCAGCTCCTGAAAATACAAATGCTATAACTCACTATAAAAACTCTAATACTGTCAACTAACAACAGTAAGTTTGATAAATTAACATTGTTATAACAATAAAAATCAAGAAACTTCTCTTAAGTGGCGAAAATGAGCCCTTAATCAGTTGTATCTCTTGTCGCACAATATCTATTGATTTTCTCAAACCTGTGGTTGTTGAGTTAAGCCATTTGTTTTATGAGCGAGACGATATGAGTAGGTGACTTAAAAAACCTGCTGGGTCACTTGGCTGTGGGTGGTGATTTCACAGGATTTGATAAAGGTTTTTTTTTTTTTTCAGAAAAAAACTTAGATTTTGCAAGTGTTTCGTTTTTTTCCCCCTGCCGTCCAAGAGATAGACTATGCGGACTTGGTGCAGGTTGAATACCAAATTATTAATTGTGATGAAGGAAACACCTGATATGATAGCTAAAGGCAGTAACTCAATTTTCATCAAAACTTGACTTTGCACGTTTTGAGAATGACCTCGTCACATACGGGTTTTCACAAACAAAATTAAAAAAAAAAAAACTTTCTCGGAGAGCGAGGCAACAGAAGATCTTCAGGCAAGATACGTTCGTCTACCAAGTATTTGGGTCCTTTGGCTTCCCGAAAATCTGAAGAGGCGGGGCCACACTTGGGTCATGACTCCCAATTGTCCTGGTTTTTTTTATTATTATTATTCGTTTCGGGAGGGAAGGGAAAAACGAAAAAAAAACAAACAACGGTAACATTGAAAGTGCATGATATCGATTAAATATCAATAGTGCATTATCGGTATGAAAATGTTTTTCGGGAGCGCCCGTCTTCCTCGGTGCAGATTGAAGGGACACTGATTGCAGACAGCATTGGGAAAGGAAAAAGAAAGTGAACTTGACAGGGAGGAAACGAGGGATGAATAGAGCGAGCGAGGTGAAACAGTAACGTATGAAAGTCGCCTTAATAATCAGATGGAACCACGTTATTGTGAAAATGGAACCTCGAGATTATGTGCCTCACTGTGTATTGTGCTTAAGTCGAACATGAGTTTCACATGCGCGAATATTTTTATGTCAATATACTGATTTTTTGATATTTTTTGGCTATTCTCCTGTAAGGTACATTGATATGAGCCCTACATTGTTCACTAAAATTTTAGCAAAGCTATAGGATTATTATTATTGTTGTTCTATCGAACCTTACAAATTCGGTGACGCCATTTCAGAGTGCCGAAGGTTCAGTGATTGCGCCGTTGGATTTGAGATCTGAATGAAGGCTGTGGGTTCGATTCCGCCATGTCTGTGTAGATACGTGACTTGGAACAGCATTTCATTCACATTTTATCTCAGCCTACTCGTCTGTAGAATGAGACCCAACTAAAGTTAATGACGGGTTTCATCAGATGCCCGTGATCAGGTCTGTAAATGTCAGAGGCACCGTACACTGTATGCTCGCCAGAGAGTTGAGAAAGCCCTGAAGTGATCTGGTCGTCTGGGGTAATAGTAATGTTAAGTCATAAGAGCAGGCATTAGCCTGGATACGAGACTGATAAATCATATTATCATTATGGTTACTTATTATGATGATGATAATGATGTATCATGTTTTAGATCCGAAAATTTGGAATTATTTTATGTCATTTTAATTTTATCAGTGCATTATGAATGTAAATATTAAAGTAGTCTATATTTTTTACAATTTTTGGCTGGTGTGGACAGAACGGTTTTAAATTTTTTAAAGTGTGTTCCAAAGATGATGATGACGCTAATAATATGCTAATATTGATGATGATCATGATGATGGCCTTAGAGGCTTGTATTTTAAACGATATTTTCAAACATTGCTCTTAACAAAAGATACCATTTTAATGAGTGGGGACAAAGAGATAGAGTATGGAGACTTAGCCAAAGATGTACCTTAACACGGCATCAAGGAAGTTAGAGGAAATGGAATAGTGGCATAAAAGAGAGACCTTAGCCTTGAGAAAGGACGGCATGAATGAATGCAATAGAACAACACACACATGAGAGAGAAAGCAAAATGATGCATGAAAAGAATCAGAAGAAAGAACAATAGGATAGAAACAGTAAACGTCAACAAGAAAGAATCGACTCTATCCACAAACTTTTAGGATAGTGTCCTTTGGAAGTAGACTAGACTATCCCACTCCGATATTTTACTTGTTTATATCGAAAGTAGACGTATTAAAGAGTACTTCCGGGTCAAAACACAAACAATACCATAGCTGCCGAGTGATCGGCATATCTCTTTAGGTGACCTGGGTATGCTGCAAGCGCTCTAATCGTAATAAAAGATAGACAGACCGTGGCAAATGAAAGCACGTTAGAGAGAAATGAAGAAGACAAAAAACAGACAAACGCTGATTAAAGTACGTCAGCAGCTGCTGCTGGAGGGAAAGAAATGTCAAACAGAGACATCGATTGAAAGAGATTTATGAACAGATAATCGTGGTTTTGAGTGTAGAATGCAAATTAGAAAGAGATAAAAAGAAAGAAAAAGCTATCATTCACCTTTTGAAAGCTATCCAACAACAACAAAAGCAGTTTATATCAACGACACAACAACAGCAACAACAACAACAACAACAACAACAACGACGACGACGACGACGACGACGAGGACAAAAGAAAAGTTATCATTCACCTTCTGAAGGCTAGAAACTAAGGTACACTAACCAACTACAACAGGAGCAATTTACAACAACAACAACAACAACAACAACAACAACAACAACAACAACAACAACAACAACGAAAGAAAAACTATCATTCACTTTTTGAAGGCTAAGAACTGTGGTACATTAACCGACAACAACAACAACAACAACAACAACAACAACAACAACAACAACAATTTATAACACGACCATCATCACAACCACCACCACCACCAACAACAACAACAACAACAACAATAACAACAACAACGATAACTACAACGACGAAAGAAAACTTATCATCCACCCTCTGAATGCTAAGAATTTTGATACACTTACCAACAGCTTTACAACAACAACAACAACAACAACAACAACAACAACGCTACACTAACCACCACTACCACCACCACCACCACCAACAACAACAACAACGAAATTGACGAGGACGACAGGAACACCAAAAAAACATCATCAAAAACAACTAACTGACTTCAAAGAAAGCTGCTTTGAAGACGTCATCGCCCGTGTAAGCAAGGTCTGGCAGTTCTAAAGAAGACGTCGGTTTGTTAAGAAAATAAATTTTCAAAAACAGGGGGAAGAACGCAGACGTAATGTCAGCGTGTGATTACGTGGGGGAAATTTCTCATTTTCTCTTGTCATCTCCAGTTGATGTTAGTCGGCAGGAATTTGTCATCAGTGGTGTTAGAATCAGGTGGAGGGGCGTGGGTTGGGGGTTNGGGGTGCGGGGAGGGCGAATGACTCTGAAACGGCCGTTGGGAGAGTGGGAGACGGGAGATAACTCCAGGGAAATGAAACAAGAATTGTGAATTTCTCAGACGAGAAAGAACTTTACAGGATGCTAATGGTGAAATGTAGGTCTGCTATCGTTATAGCCCTTTTCATGTGTTGAAGTGGCTGTTTTCATATGTCCCATTACTGTCTAGTCCATCTTCTCCGACTGGTTGTTTATGTTCTGTCGCTAGACGTTAAAATGTTCGGAAGAGGCGCTTTGATAAGAAAGGTATTGAAGCAGTGACAGTCCCAAATGTAACATAACAATAGAGGTATTTCCGAGGAGAGAACTTTTCTGAGTGACAAAATGTTTTCCCTTGGCGGCGGTCGGCGAGCAAAAGAAAACCCAAATTTTTTTTGGCGGGATAGGCCTAATTTTTTTTTTCACTGGGCGGGTGTGTGTGCTGTGTGAGTCGAGAGTGGGTTGAGGCTAAAAAACGTATTGGTTATGTACAGGCAGACAGAGCCACACACTCCATCCATCCATCCATCCATCCATCCATTTTGTGGACGTCTTAGAAAACGTCACAGATGTGATCAGTGGCCGTGTGCATAATCCTTACGTTAATTAACATGTTGCGTTTACCGCAGTGAACACTATTTATGCTTTGACTTTGAGAGTTTCCCCGTGGTTATCGCAGTGCGTTAACTAGCGCAATGATTATATATATATATATATATATGCATAATTTTTACGTTAGTTAACGCGCTGCGAAAACCGTGGGAAACTCTTTAATATTAGTAGTGTTCACTGTAGTTAACGCAATACGTTAATTAATGCAAGGATTATGCATACGACCACAGATAACTTAGTCAGCAGAGCATCCAAGCGACATCTGGGAAATCTTAGGTTCAATTCCTGGTCAGGCCGCTGTCGTTTGGTGTTGGTGTTGTTGTTGTTGTTGTTGTTGTTGTTGTTGTTGTTGTTGTTTCGATCTGTTCTCTTTCTTCTGTTTTCCTCTTTGTCTCTTCATGTACTGTTTGATTAATTTATTTGGATTCATTTTATGGTCTCACTTTCTCTTCTCTTACATTCTCTATTTTGTTAAGTGGGATTCTACATATTTGAATAAGTTTTGCTTCACACATACAGTTTAACAGTCATTGTGTTGTTGCACATAATAATAATAATAATAACAATAATAATAATAATAACAATAATAATAATAATAATAACAACAATAATAATAATGCGGTTTATTCGTAAGTCACATATCCAGGCTGATGCTCGCTCATGCGACTTCACACTATTATTTCCCCAGCAGGCCTGATCACTCTAGGACTTTCTCGACTCCCTGGGGAGCATACAGTGCCGCTGCCATTTATAGGCGCTGATCACTAGCATTCTGACAATATCTTCCACTGCCTATAGCCAGGTACCCATTTTACAGACGGGTGGACTGAGGAAAATGTGAATGAAATGCTTTCCCAAGGCACTTACAACATGACCGTGGTCGGGAATCGAACCCAGGACCTTTAGATCTTGAGTCCAACGCCGTAACCGTTAGGCCACGCCTCTCAGTAAATCAGTAAATGAACAGAATTACTCACCTATGGCAGATGTGAGATGCGTGTGTGAGCAAATTTTGTCTTCATCTCTGACTAAGGCATGTGCAGGAAAACAAACAAAAGCCATGTAAAAAAATTACCAGCAGTCAAAGAAAATCCGATTTGACCCTGCAGTAGTGTATTCAAATAAGTCAAACGGCGTCGTAACTTTTTTTCTTACATAGTATTAAACTTTACAGATCTGATAACCAGGGCATTAGGGGATTAATCAGTGATGTCTTTATTCCCGCTAGTATCTAAGATCCGGCGTGTATAATCTACTGGGAGGAAAACTATAAATAATAAATACAGTACATAATTACACTATAGTTCGTTTTACGGAAAAAAAAAGACAACGGAGTTTTTTGGCAATATTAAATTTGTTTCTTGACGGATTAAAAAAAAACACGCATGTAAGGTAACACTGAGTAGTCTTAATAGAATAATAAACAAAAATGGGTTCTGTCCGATGTTTGTAAGTAGGTCATTTAGTTGCTACAGAATAGATATCTAAGCTCCAGTCCTTATGACTGAAATAACAGAAGTTTTACAGCATAGCGAGATAATATGACATATATCATTTAGATATGGTACAGTATAGTCTCGTTACTGTAAATCTGTAAACTCTATGCACACACGTTAATATCAATAACAGAGACAAAGAGAAAAAAAAAACGGTTGAAACTGTACTGACAGACCTGGAAAAAAAAATCGGTATTAAGACTACTTGCTAAACTGCGACATAGAAATTTTCGTTAAAGTCGGCTGATAAATACTAAAGCTGTTACGAAATAATGCCGATTTTTATAGTAGCGCGAGGGGAGTTGGGTTCAGCCTTCCGCTGGCTGCGTGACTATTGTTACAGATAATGACTATTGTATGTGTTGTCTGCTGGCCGACTAGTCGCCACTGGGGTACAAAACTTCTACCACTGCGCCCAGCGCTCGACAAGGAGATGCGTATATTCTACTCATGCATTCAAATGTAGCGAGTGGACTAGACATTATCACAGCATCACGAAGGTTAAGAGACTTTCCTTCCTTAACTGTGTAGCTGGACTTTGAGTTAATTTGGTTGTTGGATTTCCGCGATTTAATTTTTCGCTATACCTGCCTGCGCAGAGTTACCCGGAGTTGTCATTCATAAGTAAAATCTAACATTTGAGCAGTGCAAGCCCTGCCTACATAATTATGACCGGGAGAGTTCAAAAGATTGTCTCGATGCTGATAAATTTGCTTTCATATTTCAAATATTTCACGTATTTATATGACTTTTTTTTTTTATGTAACTTTGCGAAGTTCAGTGACCTAACGATCTGCAAAGTTTCTATGCAATGTGAAATGCTTTATTCATACTTTATTTTCCAATCCTGCGGCTATTGGAACTTGAACCCTTCGGCCTGATGCCATGGTATAATAGACATTAGACTGGTTTTGGAGTCGTGTTCTGTCTCCATACCGTGTGCTCCAATATTGTCTGGCCATTCTCGGAGATAGTGAATGCTTTATTCATAAAGTTCGAATAAATGTATCGTGTACGGTGTGTATAAAATTTGTGTGTTTGAGAAGTAAAGAGAAATATGTGTGTGTGTGTGTGTGTGTGTGTGTGTGTGTGTGTGTGTGTGTGTGTGTGGAGTGGGTGTGTGTGTGGAGTGGGTGTGAG
Source organism: Ellobium chinense (assembly GCA_033807755.1). Taxonomy (NCBI): domain Eukaryota; kingdom Metazoa; phylum Mollusca; class Gastropoda; order Ellobiida; family Ellobiidae; genus Ellobium; species Ellobium chinense. The sequence goes on along the minus strand of JAWQUT010000255.1, from coordinate 1,152,759 downwards.
AGGGAGAGAGAAAAAGACAGCGTGTGCAAGTCCATGTATACATGGGAGGATCTTCACGCATGAGTATTTTTCTGTATATATGTCTATAAACATATCCATTGTACTCACGGTAACAAAGACACATTTCCCTTGTTATCTTATCTTATCTTATCTTATCTTATCTTATCTTATCTTATCTTATCTTATCTTATCAGCGCTCTGATGAGATGAACCATTGCGTTCAAAGTAATGAACGGTCACATTATGCCCCTCCATTTATACCCTGGGTGGGTATTAACTGTAATGAGGGCCCACCAAGCAGGGCTTTACTTGTACCGTTGTTATGACAGGAAGACTTTGATATTATAAGGAATGTCTGACAGTTGGCACCGACCTTTTCTTATCAGTTATCAGAAGAGACATTGATTTTGTTTGGCATGTCTTCAAGAGAGCATGGTTGGTTTCTCTAATGACTTGTTGACATTTATACTTCGTTTTTATTGTTGTTGTTGTTGTTTTTTTTTCTTTTCCTCCTACGGATTGGTTTTCTTGTCGTTAAAGTTATAGATTGAATAGGAAAAACGGGTTTAATAGTTCTGCTTGTGAAAGGTGAATATCAAGCAGCAAAAACGAGATCAGAAGAAATTTGATTTTTATGGTTTTGCTAGGGAGCGGGCGCACGGATGGATGGATGGGTTAACAGAGAAAATGGATGGATGGATGGATGAATGAATAAATGGATGGATGGATGGATGGATGGATGGATGGATGGATGGATGGATGGATGGGTGAGCAGGGTGGGGCGAATAACACTGTCTGCCTGTCCGTCCGTTGGTCTGCATGTTTGCCTGGCAGACTGAGTAGTTTCCGTCACTTGCTGGTCAGTCTATCTGTCCGTTAGCCTGTCTCTTCCGGCGTCTGGTTGCCATCTGTCTGTCAGTTCGTCTGCCCATGCGCCTGCTGGCATACACGTTTGTCCATCCTTTTGGAGACGCAGGGGAGGGGGAAAGGGGAAAGTAGGGGCTGTATTGCCTCAGTGTAACTTTAACGAAACTTGAAAAGGAGGAGATGGAAGGAAACAAACAAAGGACGAAGATGAAACTTTAAGCTCTTGGCCTCAGCTGAAGAATAATTGATCAACAAAACCCGGCTAGCAGCCATGCAATAAGTTACTCTGTCTCTGTCGTTATCTCTGGTTAGTGGCGGACGGTATCGGTTTTTTTTAATATCGATATATTCGATACAGAGCGATGTAGTTGTCGGTATTGAATTTTAACTCTAGAGTTCCGATACCATTTCGATATTTTCAGTGTAGACTAAACAGCGACGGTTTTTCTCATTTAGATTATCTATCCTTGAATCAGTATCAAAAGATATTGTCAATCCTTGTAGTAGTATCAACAGAAATTGCCCCTCCTTGCAGCCAGTTCAAAAGATAGTGTTCATCCCTGCAGCAATTCCAAAAGATAATGTCTATCCTTGCAGCAGTATCAAAAGATATTGCCTATCATTGCAAGGGTATTACTATCAGAAGATAATGTCCATCTTTGCCGCAGTATCAAAAAATAATGTCTATCCTTCCTGTAGTATCAAAAGATAGTGCCTATCCTTGCAGCGGTATCAAAAATTAAAAAAGCCTGTCCTTGCAGCAGTATCAAAAGATATTGCATATCATCGCAACAGTATCAGGAGGTAATGCCTGTCCTTGCAGCAGCATCAAAAGATGGTGTCTATCCACGCAGCAGTATCAAAATATACAGTGGACTTTACTTAACACAAACCCGTTTAACGCGAAAATTCTGTTGACACGAACAAAAATTCTTAAGGATCTCGATAACGCGAACAACTTTTGGGCCGCACCATTGTTTTTGCTCGAACTCACCCTTTTCGTTTGCATTGCCAGCGCGACATTTTCCACCCACGACGCTCCACCGTCACCCCGCTCGCGACGTATTGGCTTTGCCTCCCCCAATCACTTAGCCTTAGCCTTATTTCCCATGTACTCTTCTTTACACAAATTCTTGATAACACGAACACATTTCTGTGGTCCTTTGGAATAAATGTTATCAGGTATTTACTGCATTCTCTGTCCTTATAGCAGTATCAGAATATGTTACTAGTGTCTGTCTATGTTAGCAGTATCAAAAGATACTCTCTATCTTGCGGCCGTGTCAAAAGATAAGGTCTGTCTAAGGAATGGAAGGGTAAAAGGTCTGTCTAAGGAATGGAAGGATATAAGGTCTGTCTAAGGAATGGAAGGGTATAAGGTCTGTCTAAGGAATGGAAGGGTGTAAGGTCTGTCTAAGGAATGGAAGGGTATAATGTCTGTCTAAGGAATGGAAGGGTATAGGCCTGTCTAAGGAATGGAAGGGTATAAAGTCTGTCTAAGAAGTGGAAGGGTGTAAGGCCTGTCTAAGGAATGGAAGGGTATACGGTCTGTCTAAGGAATGGAAGGGTATAGGTCTGTCTAAGGAATGGAAGGGTATACGGTCTGTCTAAGGAATGGAAGGGTATAAGATCTGTCTAAGGAATGGAAGGGCATAGATCTGTCTAAGGAATGATGGAAGGGTATACGGTCTGTCTAAGGAATAGAAGGATATAAAGTCTGTCTAAGGAATGATGGGGTATAGGATTGTCTAAGGAATGGAAGGGTATGCGGTCTGTCTAAGGAATGGTGGGGTATAGGTCTGTCTAAGGAATGGAAGAGTATAGGTCTGTCTAAGGAATGGAAGAGTATAGGTCTGTGTAGGGAATGGAAGGGTATAACGTCTGTCACAGGAATGAAAGGGTATAGAAAGGGATCGAATTGCTGGCGCCGTAGAGAATCAAAATGCAACTGATACTTTCCACACTTTGAGTATGAGACCTCAGCATTGCGATACCTGAAAATTCCGTTTTTTAGCCCACCAGTTAATATCATCTCTGTTTCTTTTGGAATTGTTTCAGAGTGCATCAAGACAGCACCACATGCGCACAAGAGGGGCCTTCCCCCGCCGGCGAGGACTCATGCGCATCAATTGGCTATAGATTTTCTGTTGGGCGACGTGAGACAGTGAAACGCTTTATCACCTCGCAGTGGCGTTCAGGGGATAAAGATGTGCGGGGACAAGTAAGGCGGCGAGCGGCAGAAGGTTGGAGATTAGATTGTAAGTAGGGGAGGGCATATAAAGAGAGGGAGAATAGGTCTACGAGGAAGTGCTGCGTTTTACGTCGCACTCGGGAAACCCAGTCATTCAGCTATCCGTCTTCATCTGCACTAACTTTGACGCGGACTTGCTAATGCCAAATTTAACAGGACTTTTCAACCACATCAGACGCCATAAAACGCTAGGACCTGGTTGGATCCCGTCAACATCGTCCTGAGGGACGGTGAGACAGAGCTCTGGCAGTGATACAAAAGAGCTGGTAGATAGAACCTGAAGAGAGGGTCGCTGAATATTGCCACTTTGCCTTAGGAGACATCAAAGACAGCCAAGGAGGAAGAAGAAGCGGATGTGCAGAGGACAGGCGGTGATATAAAAGGGCCAGCAGATAGACTCTGAGGACAGGATCTCCGAATACAGTTACCTTGCTGTAGGGGACACTAAGATTAACAGAGGACAGCAGTGCGTCAAAGAAGTTTCAGTGACAACACTACAGATCTGTAGTCTTGATGAACTCATTATTATGAATAACACCGAGGAAAGCAACAAAACAAGTCAAATTTAGTTTGGAATCGTTCAATTGAGATAGGGACCATAGAAGAGCACTCACAGGGAGCTGGCTATTTCAGAGAGGATACGTATCTTATCCACCCTAAGAAGATCACTGAAAAACGATTTCGAATTGTAATATTGTTGCCGAATCGGACACGGCAAAACATCCAGGAGGAAAAATAGATACCCACGAGGGATTTGCAAGAGAGAAAACGGACGGTACAGCTACAACATACCTTTTGCTATTAGGATGAACTCTTCAAGAGCATAGACTATATTATTTCCTTCATTTGATCTCGCCATCATACTGCGGCTGTAGCCATTATCGGATATTTGGCAGCATCGTATTTGGCTGATTGAAAGATTACCTCACAGATACGCCCAGCGGAGGACAAACTGGCATTTCATTCAACGACGGCTTATCGGTGACTATCAAAGACCGCACGAGGTGAAGCAACCCTAGCAGCCATAGTTTTGCCTTGGCAACAAGCACTGGAAATTACCACCATACTGCACTGTGTTGTCAAAAGCATAGTATGAATGCATCGTGCTGCAGAGCAAAATAAATCGTCGTATCCTATCATGACAAAGACGTAATTTACAACATTATTGGTCGTATACGACGACTATCTGCTTTTCATTGAGTGCGATAATAATTTTTATGCGGCTTTCTGCTATACACGGAACTGATGGACATTGTCATTCACTGACCATTAATATCAATTCTGACTGGCCAACAGTAACGTTTACTCTACTCCACAGTGTAGACAGAATATATAGAATGACATTTAAGACATTATTGGCATAAGCGACACCCATCTGCTTCTCACTGAGGGTGATAATAATTTTTAAGCGGCTTTCTGCTGTAAATGGAACTGGTGGACATTATCATCCATTGATCATTATTATCAGTCCTGAAGGGTCAACGGTGACTTCATCTCTACTGCGTGGTGTATACAGAATCCTTAAGTGACTTGAAGAGCAGTTTGTCCGAAACTCATATGTCCATCCATTTGAATCTTGTGGGAAGAAGGAGCCATTGTTTCTGGATACTGGTGGTTTGAGCTGTACAAGTACCGGTATAAGGTGAGAGGAAATGCATGTCGTTTTGATTTTACCTTGTTTTTCTCTCTTATTACTTTTGCTGTTGCTATCACTGTCGTGCATGGTACAGTAGACAACGATTAAAACGAAATCCGCTGGACAAAAGACGTCAGTTTAAACAGTGTTTCGATTTAAACAAAGAAAACCTAAAATGAGGAAAGTAAACGAGGTTCGTGTTACCTTTTCTTTTAGCGATGTTTTCTTTGAACTGTTTTCATTTTAATCGTTGTCTACCGACTAGATCTATTTGTTGTTAAAGAAAGTGATTATGTAGGGAAAGATCTCCGAGCTATTTTAAATTTTCGACAAAAGTCCACCCTCTGGTAGCAGTGACCAGTGGCCGTATGCATAATTCATACGTGAGTTAACGCACTGCGGTAACCACGGGAAACTCCCATCACATTAATAGTGCTCACTGCGGTAAACGCAACGCGTTAATTAACGTATGGATTATGCATACGGCCACTGGTCCCGTAGACCAGTCTTTACTACCCGGGTGAATCATAAAAAGCGTACTTTAGTCAAAGTCCAATAACTTCAGGAGTTACAGTGGAATTAGGATGACAACTTTAGCACCCTAACGGACAGATAATTATCTCTCAGTCTTTCACTAACTCTTATTCGCGGACATCTGCAAATCTAGGCTGTATTGGTCTGTGGAACTATACAGAGACATTTAAAATTAAAACTGTCACCGGACTTTTTGTTGTTTTTTTTCTTGATTTTGAGACATTGTTGAGAGAAGTGCATTTAACATTTTAGTGAACGCGGCTTCCAGTTTCCACACAATAAGAACATTTACTTTTTCGTCTGAACCGTCTGAACGTGTCCAAAGTTAGCAATTTTAGTGTGTAACTAAATGCTGACAAGAAGCTGCAGAACGTTATGGTGTGCAAATTCCATTTGCCTGCTCTGTTTTGAAGTGTGCTTTCAACAGTCACTGTTTTGCATTGCTAGGGTTCCTGGCTTGTAATATCATATACTGTAATTGCTGCAATTTTCTTTCATCTTTGTGCTAACCAACCCATCTAGATATCTAAAATAATATACAGCTTCAGCACGCATCGCTCATCTGCTAATGCTCGCTAGTTTTGATTCATGTTAAATATATGAATAAGATTTGAGGTATTGAACTGCTAAAATTTTGAAATTCAGTTAGCTGCTGAGAGGTGGTCTGCTCTACATATTAGATTTTAAAAAAAATGTAAACCAAAAAAATCCCCGAATTATAGACTAGCTCTCATGAATCCAAATTCATAAGTCTTGCTGTGATAAGGTTTTGCTCAGTATTTTTTGTTATAGTAATGTTAACTTGTAACATGTACAGCAAAATCTCAATACTGTATAAAGAATGCCTTTGTGTAAGGGACAAAATCTATAACAGGACGGTGTAAGTTAATTCAGACTAGAAGAATAAACACTGAAACAGGACTACAGTGATTTTAACAAAGCGAGACAGACTATGAACTGTGAATTCTTTGTTTGTCGTTGAAAAGTAATTTTCCTTTTTAAGCCTATTTGTTGAGATTAATGTGGCATAATTTTGGTAGTTCCTTTTTTCTTTCCTGTCTGCTTGGAAGCCAGAACATTCAAATATTGTAGTGAAATTTGTCGCCTGATGTGTGTGTGTGTGTATGTGTGTGTGTGTGTATGTATGTATGTGTGTGTGTGTGTGTGTGTGTGTGTGTGTGTGTGTGTGTGTGTGGGTGTGTGTGTGTGTGTGTGTGTGTGTGTGTGTGTGTGTGTGTGTGTGTGTATGTGTGAATGTAGGTGAGAGCATGTGTGTGAATGTACGTGAGAGTGTGTGATGTGTGTGTGTGTGTATGTGTGTGTGTGTCTGTGTGTGTGTGTGTGGGGGTGTGTGTGGGTGTGTGTGTGTGTGTGTGTGTGTGTGTGTGTGTGTGTGTGTGTGTGTGTGTGTGTGAATGTATGCATGTGTGAATGTAAGTGAAAGTGTGCGTCTGTATTTCTGTGTGTGTGTGTGTGTGTGTGTGTGTGTGTGTGAGAGAGAGAGAGAGAGAGAGAGAGAGAGAGAGAGAGAGAGTCTGTGTCTGTGTATCTGTGTGTGTTTCTTAAATGACTCCAGGGATCTTGTACACAATGCTATTCTAACTTTGCGCACTGACTGTAGTTAAGGAAAATTCCCAAAACATCGCATAAAAATGTTTCCCTTGGTTACCGTCGACGCTCAAGGTTTGACAGCATTGTGTGTGTCTGTGTATGTGTGTGTTCTGTGTGTCAGTGTGTCTGAGTGTGTTAGACAGCATTATAGGCTACATGCACGGCCATTTGCGCCAAGCCAGACAGTTGTAACATACTTAGATTCTAATTTCTTAGTGCAGTCTCATTTCTTATGCGGTAACTTCTGTCCATTTCATTCTCTTTTAATCTTGTTGTAGTCTTTTTCTGCCAGGATAATTATATCTGCCTTTGTTCTTACTATTTTTTTTTCGTAAAAAACATTCTCATCTTCTCCGGTTTAATATTTAAACTGTTTCCTCATTTTCTTCTGTTAGCGCCTCCTCTTTATTTCGACTTTTCTGTTATCTTCTCTTTCTCTGTCGTTCGTCTCTCTCTCTCTCTATCTCCCTCCCCTTTTCTCTCTCGTTCTGCTTCTCTCTTCCATAGTTCTATCCTTCCCTCTCTTCACGTGTTCAAACTCTACTCTTCCGGCTATTATAGCCTTCCCTCACTCCAGCTTTCATCTGATCTAACCTTCTCTCCATCCGTCCCTCCCTCGTCTTATCCTCTATACTCCTGACGTTAATATACCTTTTGTTGTTAATTGTTCCCTGTTTCTCTCTGCTCACATTTCAGTTCCTTGCCATCAGCTTTCCATTTTTCATTCTCTTCGCCTTTCTGTTCTTTTATGCTCTTCGCCATTCGTTCACTTTCATATCATCCCACTTCTGGTTTGTGTCTACTCTAGCTTCTGTTTTCCTTTCTCCTCCCCCCCCCCTTATNCCCCCCCCCCTTATATTTTCCCCTCTTGTCCCCCTCATTCTCTTCGTGTATCCATTATATCCTCTCTCTATTCGTTCTTTCCATCTCACTTTTATTTCCTTCTATCTCATTCATTCTCTCCATTTATCTGTCATTCCATTTAACTTCGTTTCTGCCTTTCCTTCCTGTTTCCTTTCAATCCTTCTTATTTCAGCCTTTCGCCACCATAATGTCTCCCTTGTTCCTCTTCTCGTTTTTCATTATCCTCACGTTCTGACATTCTCCTCTCCATGTGTTTGTTCTCCCCTGCTATCCCTTTTTACTCACTTCCTTTTCTTCCTTCTTTCCTCCTCCTCTTTCTCATCCTTATCTTTCTCCTCATCATCTTCTTTCTCTTCCTCCTCCTCCTCCCTTTTCCACTCACCCACCTCCTCTCCTTTCTCTTTCTCTCCTTCTTTCTCATCTGCCTCCCATTCATTTTTCACCCTCTGTTCCTGTCTCTCTTCTTCCTATTTTTCATCTTCCCTCTTGTCCTCCTTTTCCTCATCTTTCTCTTCTCTCCCCCTCCTTCTCCCCAATCTATTCCCCTCCCTTCTTTTCATTCCCACTTCCCCCTCCTTCTGTCCCCTCTATCACCTCTCATTTTCTTCCTCCATCTCTTCTTTCCCTCCTCTCTCATTCTTTTCTTCCCTCCCCTCTCGTTCGTCTCTCTCACTTCTCCTCTTTCCCCTTCTCCTTTCTCCTCTCCAACCATCTCTTCTTCCTCACCCCTTCTTCTCTTCTTTCTTCCCCCCCTCCCCCCCCTCCTTNTCCTACGCTCGCGCATCATCCCCAACGTGGGCAGCAGAAGTCTATTAAGATGTTTTGAAACCTCCAAGGCCACCGGGAATGTTTTTTTCTCAGTTCCACTGGATAACGCCATCCTCGGACAGCGCTAAACGGAGAAAAATGGCTTTTGACAGAGGCGTATTCTAAGATATGGACGCCTAAAGCTCTTTATTTCTACGTTTATAGGATTAGGTAACCCAGTAGCCGAAAAATTCTAAAGTGGCACTCGGTAAATCAGTACCTGAAACTTCTAAATTGGATGCCTTATCTAAATCACAGGTCTTTTCACGTATGTCTACACCCTGACCTTGGCGTTGTTCAGTGGAATGGCTTTTTACAGAGGCGTATCCGAGGTAGGAACCGTATTAAGTCATTAGCACCTATTGTCTTTTCTCCTTTGGGCCCTGTGAATAAACTGTGTTACTTTGGATTTTCCCCCCTCACAGTGAAAGTTAAATTACCTCCACCGTCCAGTTCTTTTAGTGGGAAGAAATATAAAGGGGNGGGGGGGGGGGGGGGGATCAAAGCCCAGTACATTTTAACAAATCTGTTTCTAAGACAGACAGCTGCCCCTTTGACTTGCTTTTTAAAAATTGTGGTGGGGAAGGGTGATAACTGGACTGGATTTGACCGTGTGTTAATACATACTCAAAACACACTTCATTTTTACAGTTGTAAGGCTCAAATTGTACCTGACATTTTTCTAAATTGGTTGCCTGATCTGGATCACAGGTCTTTTTCACATATTTTCACACCCTGACACTGGCCGGCATCCCCCCTCCCTTTCCTCCCCCCCCCCCCCCCNAGAAAAAAAGGGGCGGGGATTTTATATATTAGCGGATTAAAAGCGTTGTACACGAAGAGTGATTTGGCTTCTTAATAAGTGCCAGAAACCTTATGACCTCACGAGTTCGATCTCTGGGTCCTAGAATAAGCCACACACAGTTCTTCGTGTTTTGGAGCTAAGTTCCATAGTTTATTTCAATGTTGGCTCACAAACTCAAAACGTTATGGCCAGTTCTCAATTCATGTCAGTGAGGGTACTACAGCATTGGCCATTTTCGCGGACTGTTGACACTCGGAGGAGAATAGTATCTTTTCTTTTGTCGTCAGTCTGTCTGTCTGTCTGTCTGTCTGTCTATCTGTCTGTCCGTCTGTCTGGCTGGCTAGCTGGCTGGCTGACTGGCTGTCTGTCTGTCTGTCTGTCTGACTGCCTGGCTGGCTGGCTGTCTTTCTCTCTTTGTCTCAATGTTTCTGCTTCTCTATCTCTCTGTTTGTTGTCTGTCTGCCTGTCTGTCTGGCTGGCTGGCTTGCTGGCCGCATGTCTGTCTGTCTCTCTGTCCGTCTGTCTGTCTGTCCCTCACTCTCCCCNCCCCCCCCTTTCTCACTTTTGCTGTCTGTTTATCTCGTGGATTTGGTGCGGGGTAACAAGACTAGCTTGTACAGAGAGCTGGAACGGGATCTCATTTTCCTCTCTCACTTTTTTTTGTCTTTTCTTCTATAAGGGATACGACGCTGACACTGACCTTATTGTACAAACATTCGTGTGACGCTCGGTTACCTCGGCCGCTTTTGTTGATGAAAGTTTAAGCCAATTTTGAACGGAAGAAAAAAAAAAGGAACCGGGATGGGGGTGGGGGAGAGGTAGTCACCAAGGGGGACAATACTGTGTTTACATCACGTTTTCTTCAGACGAGAAGAAGAAGATTTATATTAATTGTTTGTGCGGAGAAGTGAATTGGTTGGGGGAGNGGGGGGGGGGGAGATACCCTTCGGGATGGAAGAAATGTTTGATTAAGAAAAATAGACATTTCCAGAGGCAATTACACCCGATCTATCAGGGATTCTCTGGCACTTTGAGAAGATTATCCAAATTGCTTTAAAATGCTTCTGTTGCTTTGAAGATGGCTTTTCAGGATGTTAAGCGTCATTAAGAAAAGGGAGTGAACTAGCGGTATATTGTTATGGAGAGGGATTTGGGAATAATGTTGCTGGTTCAGGCTAGTGGTGGGCAGTGTCATGTCTGAGTATTGATGCTTTCGATTCTCAGTGAGTGTCGAAATCAAAAGAGTATCGGATGTATCGAAAGTATTGAAACTTATGTTGATCACCCTCCCACCTGACTCCCAAACTAGCTACCTCATGGGCTGAGAATTAACTGGTTCTGTGTCCACCTTTTGGTGAACTGAGAAACTTTAGGTCAAAGTTTTGATTTTCTCTTCAAAAGAGCACAAAGTTCTAAGGAGATCGCCTTTTTATCCATTCATATTATTACTTACAGATTCAAATTTCTGGGACATAGAGCTTTGCGACTCAAGGTTTCTTGTCCAATTTCTACCTTTGAAAAATGCAAAACTGGACATAGAACCAGTTAATTCTCAGCACACGGTGCCCTGTCTCCCCATGCAAACCTATTGGTGTTGAAAGTATCTGGAAATATCGAAAGTAGCGAAAGATATCGAAATTAAAAAAAAAATGTTTATCTCTTACCAAGCATCAGAATCGAAATAGAATCGGTACTTTCGATACTTAAAGCTTTAAGATGCTTTAAAAAATGGGTATCGGCCCACCACTGGTTTTGGTCTGTGATGAAAAAAGAATCAGCTCTGCATATTGGCAGCCTCTCGGGAGTATCGTAGTGAATTGCTGTGAAGAGTATCCACTAGGGCTGGATATACTAGGATTGGCGTCAACACTGATTGAATCGAGTCCAGCTAGGCTTAATTCACAAAAAAATTACTTTACTCGAGTTGACTGAACTTGTTCTTGCTGGTGCAGTGACATGATTTGAATTGCCATCGGTATTAAGGTGTCTTGACTTGAGCGTATTTTTTTTTTTTTAATGTGAAGACTTTTTTTTGACTTTGATTTGCCTGCCATTATGGCGTATTAAAATCGAGTGGCAAGTTACAGAAGAAATAATACAGTTAGAGTATGTTGTTGTTGCTGCTGCTGCTGCTGCTGCTGCTGTTGTTATTGTTGCTGCTGCTGTTGTTGTTATTGTTGTGATTGTTGTTTTTCCTGCTGCTGCTGTTGCTTTTGTTTTGTTTCAGTACACATCTGCTTTTTTGTTTAAACAGATCCCGACTTCCACTTCCCCCTCATACAAGTACACTTTCAAAAGCAGTTGGTCCCCTTCCTCCCTTTAAACATATAACATTGTAACATTCTCCCCTCTCTCTCTCTCTTTCTTTCTTTCTTTCTTTCTTTCTTTCTTTCTTTCTTTCTTTCTTTCTCTTTCTGTCTCTCTCTTTCTCTCTCTCTCTCTCTCTCTTCGTCCTCTCCCTCATTTTCTCTCCATTACCACCTATGTCGTCATCCACCATGGTGCCCCCTACAGGCGTGAGGCCCTGTGCCAGCTGTTACTCACTCCAGGCCCAAATTGATCACTGCCCCTCCTTGAATGTCGCTGACCTTATAAACTACATATTCCTAATATCATTGTTTTTCTGGATTCCCTCCTCTCCCCTCTATGTCAACTTACGTGACGTTGAGTGTGACATTTTGTTGTTGTTGCTGTTGTTGTTGTTGTTGTTGTTGTTGTTGTTCCCGTTGTTGTTGTTGTTGTTGTTGTTGTTGTTGCCGTTGTTGTTGTTGTTGTTGCCGTTGTTGTTGTTGTTGTTGTTGTTGTTGTTGTTGTTGTTGCTGTTGTTGTTGTTGTTGATGCTGTTGGTATTGTTTTTCTTGTTATTGTTCATGACGGGTTGGGGTGCGGAGCTGATGGTGGTGGACGGAAGCATTTATACCTGAGTGTTTAACATAAAATAGGTAGCTTCGAGGAGGGGACGGGG
>JAWQUT010000255.1:1124426-1138435 GCA_033807755.1 Ellobium chinense | reverse complement strand
GGGGGGGGGGGGGGAGCTTGGTTTATTGTGGGGGATACACACAGAAAAAATTGTGGTCTTTTTTCAGATCCTGCTATCTCGTTTTTCCCTGGATGTTGTATGATTTTCCACATATTATGGAAATCCTTCCGAGAGGAGAATAGCATTTGCATCCTGAAAATTGAGGGGAAAAAAGCTCATCTCTGAGAAGAATGATAAAAAGCCGGGTAAACGTATCAAATCGATCTTAATTATAAACGTGCCTGTCCTGTGAGTATCTGCGGCGGAAAGAAAACGAATAAAACAACAGAGTGCCAGAGTTCTGATAAGTCTGCTTTAGAAATTTTGCAAAATGAAACCAGGTTTATCTTTTGACCACTCTTATGTTGATTGGTACGTATCCCTATTTTTTAAAGAATGAATTTATAGATGACTACACAAAAGCAATGCATTCTACAGTAAAAGTAGTCACAAGTAAAACATTAGCTAAAGAAAGCGATACTACTTTCCCTTTCCGAAAGTTAACCACATTCTCGAGGAAAAAAAACAAAAACGACCCTTTTTATCTTGCATTGATACCAATCCAAATACACACTCATAGGCATTCAAGGGTTAATGGCCGGTAGGAAAGATTAATACCGACATTGATACACAGATGCAAGGGGAGGGGGGCGGTGGGGGTGGAATTGAGAAAGAGATAAAAATTAAGTCGCATGGAACCTTTTTGCCCCTCCATAAAGAGAACTAATTAGTGCGGTCCTTTTCAGTTACTCTAATAGGTTAGTGTTGGGTTCGCTGTATTGGGGTCCTTCTCATTCTAGTACTAATGGTATTAGGTATCCATATTTAACTCTGTCTATGTCACTGTTCTTAATAGTGAGCTGTGCGGCCTATTATAATAATATGCCTCAGTGCCCACTATCTGGAACTGTTCGGCATAGATCTAGGTTTTTAGAAAGTGCAAGAGTTCGGATAAGGCTGCTTTAGAAATTTTGCAAAATGAAACCAGGTTTATCTTTTGACCTCGTTTACGGAAATTGACAGTGTGTATTAGTTAGGGTAGTGTTATCATGAAACATGTGCAGCTTATGCGTAATTGTACGCATATTTGAAATTGATGAGACACGCACTTGCACATTATGAAGACGACTGGAAATCGTGTCTCATTTCGCAGGGTAGGAAGAAATGTGGATTAAAAAGAGAGCAAAGAAAATCTGATGTAAGTTTAGAATATCATAACCGTAATGTTGTACTGTGTAGGCTTTGTTTTGTATTTTTCTTTTCGTTTATTTTTCCAAAGGTTGACTTGTGATTAGTGATTACACGGGGTGTACTTTTTGCTTTCCTATTGGTTTAGATATGGGTGTCTGTTTTTGCGGATTCATGATCGATATTCACTAGTGTTAAGTGTTGTTATTTTTGGACTTAATAATGCTTACGTGTGGGGATGACGGGAATGATAGGCTGGAGCAATGGCGGACATATTTTATATAATTTTAGTGATTTTGTGCAATTATTGCTTAAAGATGACGGGTTGCCTAAAATTAATTACAAAATACTTTTGAAATCAATTTCGTCAATCATTTAGTGCAGTTTTAGTATGAGCTCGAGCGTTCTTGAATATAATATTGTGTATTTTTCTGAAACCCCCCACAACCATAATGTGTACACAACTGAAAATGCATACCATATAAACAAATCCCGACACTTCAGTAGTACATAACACCCATCCAGCGGAAGCTCGGGTGGGAACTGGCTCCTTGTTCCGGTGTGGCGTTAACGTCCGGTGTGACGAAGGTCCTGGTACGGTTAGTTTATGCCGAACTAACCTGTAAAGCTTTGGGTCTGACCAGGTTCCTCCCATAATACGCCACCACAGAGGACTTGAGGGTCGGGGTGGAGTTTGGGGTGACAGTCCGGGTCAGTATACGGGTTAGAAGCTGTCGCCACGAGTCAGGAGGCACCAATTGCATAATTGGCCTGGCTTAACCATGTCATGCGGTAACGTGCCCTCGCAACTTTACGTGCTAGGTGATCCGATATGTACATATCCTGAAATGATCCTGGTACGGTAAACGCTGGGGTCCCCATGCCACTTTTTTTTTCTTTTTAAAATTTTTAATCCTTTAAAATGGAATAACATAGCAGTTTAGGTGCGCGGAATCAAGATGTGTCATAANCCTCGCAACTTTACGTGCTAGGTGATCCGATATGTAGATATCCTGAAATGATCCTGGTACGGTAAACGCTGGGGTCCCCATGCCACTTTTTTAAAAAAAAATTTTAATCCTTTAAAATGGAATAACATAGCATTTTAGGTGCGCGGAATCAAGATGTGTCATAAACGGGTCAGAGGGCATCGCTGGCTATAGTAACAGTAACCAACCAGCTTGTCATGTCATTTCATGTGTTTGTCAGAACTTTATACGTGTAGTCTTGGTAAACAGCAGTAGCCTGTGCAGAGTTAAACAGCAGGTCGGGAGGATCTATTTATATTTACGACCCATAACAGTGATAAATTGACATTTTTTTTTCCTGATTCCTTCTCGCCCCATCTCTTTGCTTTTTTCTCTACGCTCGTGTGTGTGTATGTGTGTTTCTTTTTTCTCGTCAGCGGAAAGGGGGAAGAGGGTTACAAGTTTGGGGTACCTAACTCTGCAGCTGCTGTAAATAATTACAGGTAATCCTATTATAAGGTTATTAACTTGACACACACATTTTCTCTAAACTTGCTTTAAAAAAAAATGCTGGACCCCCAGTTTTTTTCCGGATTTACTTAAGATTGTGGTTGACCTTTAGTTGTTTGACCATTTGGCGCACTGCTCGTCACTTATCGATGTCCTCAGCGGCGCCATTAATTGGCTTATGGTATAGACAGATGCCTCTTTGAGTGGCCATATTTCTACATCCTGACCTTGGCGTTATTCGATGGAATGGCTTCTTATAAAGGCGTTTCCAGAGACAGGGATCGTAAGTTATTGGCACCTATTGTCTTTTCTCCTTTGGACCCTGTAAATAAACTGTTATTCTACAAATTCTGCAGTGATTTTGGATTCTCTCCCCCCCCCCTCCTCTTATAGGTAAAATTACTTTCATTTCCAGTTCTTTTGATGGGGAGGAAACNGGGGGGGGGGGGGGGGGCGGCGGAGATATGGGACAAAGCCCAATAATCTTTTTCACAAATCTGTCTCTAAAGCAGACACCTCTCCTTCTGATTTGGTGGCCTTATACTTTTTTAAAATGAGATTGATTTTGAGATTGATTTTGACCGCTTGCTTATGCATAACCTTTTTTTTTTTAACATTTAAAGGGCTGAAGTTGCACTTAAACTTCTAAACTGATTTCTCTATCTAGATCTCAGGACTTTTTACATTTTTCTATACCCTGGCATTGGCTGGTAGGGTCTCAAAAAAAGGGAGAATTTTATTGTTGGCGGATTAGTAGCGATGTACACGAAGAGTGATTTGGCCTGTCAATGGGTGCCAGAAATCTTACGACCTCATGACCTTGATCTCTGTGTTCTGGAATAAGCCACACACGGATTATAATATTTTGGAGCCGAGTTCCATATTTGTATTTTTTTTTTTTTAAAGCCTGCTCAGAAACTCCCAAGTTATGGACAGGTTACAAGTTTCTGAAATTTGTGTTCACGAGGGTGCTACAGTTTTGTGGGTCGTTGACACTCTGAGAAGAATAGTATCCTTTCTTTTGCTGTCTATCTGTCTGTCTGACTGGCTGGTTGGCTGGCTGGCTGGCTGGCTGGCTGACTGGCTGACTGATTGGCTCGCCGGTCACCTGTCTTTCTCTCGTTCACTCTCTCTCTCTCTCTCTCTCTCTCTGTGTCTCTCTCTCTCTTCTCTCTCTCTGTCTCTCTCTTTCTTCTCTGTCTCTGTCTCTGTCTCTGTCTCTCTCTCTCTCTCTCTCTCTCTCTCTCTCTCTCTCTCTCTCTCTCTTCTGTCTCTGTCTGTCTATGTCTTTCTGAATCCGGCACGAGATAATGGCGTATCATGAACGCATGTACAGAGAGCTGGAGGGGGGATCTCATTTTCCTCTGCCATTTTTGTTTTTCTTTTTCTATAAGGGATACGCCGCTGACACTAACCTCACTGTACGAACATTAATGTGGTGCCCGGTTACCTCGGCTGCTTTTGTTGATGAAAGTTTAAGCCAAGTTTGAACAAACAAACAAATAGGAGCGGTGGTTGGGAGGNGAAAAGGGGGGGGGGGGGGGGGGGCGCGGGGGAGAGTCACCAAGGGACAAAACACTGTTTAAAACACCGATGCCTCGTTGTTTCTTCAGACGAGAAAAAGAACATTTATATTACTTGTTTGTGCGGAGAAGTGGATTGGGTGGAGGAGTTGGGAGCTGGGGTGGAGAGATGGAAGAGATATTTAATTGAAGAAAAATAGACTTTTCCAGGGGCAATTACACCCGGTCTATCAAGGATGCTCTGGCACTATGAGAAGATTATCCAAATTGCTTTAAAATGCGTCTGTGGCTTTGAAGATNGGTGGGGGTGGGGGGAGAGTCACCAAGGGACAGAAAAACTCTTTAAAACACCGACGCCCCGTGGTTTCTTCAGACGAGAAAAAGAACATTTATATTACTTGTTTGTGCGACGAAGTGGATTGGGTGGAGCAGTTAGGAACTGGGGTGGAGAGATGGAAGAGATATTTAATTGAAGAAAAATAGACTTTTCCAGGGGCAATTACACCCGGTCTATCAAGGATTCTCTGGCACTATGAGAAGATTATCTAAATTGCTTTAAAATGCGTCTGTGGCTTTGAAGATGGCTTTTCAGGACGTTGAGCGTCATTACGATTAGGGAGTGAACTAGCGGCATATTTATTTTAATGGAGCGGGCTTTGGGAATAAAGTTGCTGATTCAGACCGGTGGTGGGAAGTATCGTTTCTGAATATTGATTTTGAGTTTTTAGTCAGTATCAGAATCAAAAGAGTATTAGATGTATCGAGAGTATCGAAACTGATGTCGATTACCTTCCGACCTCACTAATAAAGTACCTACCTGTCTCCCCAAGCGAGCTTATCAAGTATCGGGAAATATCGAAAGTAGCAAAAGATATCAAAATTATAAAAATTTTAATCTGTCACCAAGCATCAGAATCGAAATAGGATCGTTTTTTTTTCGATATTTAAAGCCCTAAGACGCTTTTAAAAAAAACCAAAAACGGTACTGGCCCACTACTAGTTCTGGTCTGTGATGAAAGAAAGGATCAGCTCCGCTTATTGGCAGCCCCACGGGAACATCGTAGTGAATTGCTATGATGAATAGCCACTAGAGCTGGATATATCACGATTGGCATCAACTAAGTGAATTGAGTCCAGCTTAATTCATAAAAATTACTCGACTCGGGTTGACGGAGCTTGTCCTTGCTGGTGCAATAACTTGATTTTAATTTGCCACTGGTGTTGCAGTGACTTGATTTGAGTGTAGTAAAAATAATGTGAAGGCGTTTCTTGTCTTTGATTTGGACTAAGGATGGCTCATAAGTTATATGAAAAATAACACAATAAAACTGTGTTGTTGTTGTTGTTGCAGTTGTTGTTGTTATTGAAGTTGTTGTTGTTATTGCANTCTAGAGATAACGTATTCAAAGCTTTTTCTGCACGAGAACCTGTTTACTATACATGTATTTACACGTTGTCAACTTTTAAAAAGTATGTGACTGAATTTAATAGTACTCGATTACTCGTGAGAACAATGGTTGTCGGTGAAACGAAGTGAATTGTCGGCACGTGTCGATGAAACGAGGTGAGTTGTCGGCGTGTGTCGATGAAACGAGAGTAATTAAGATGGCGTGTCGATGAAACGAGGTGCGCCCCCCCAGGAGAATACCTGGATCCGCCACTGTAGATATGGTATGTTTTTGTCTTTTCCAGGACGATCTTTGTCAGTCTTATCAAAATTATAAATTTTTTCATAAATCATATACTGATCCTGAAACAAAGCAGGGGTTGGTTTAGAGTGCACTGCGCCTTCTTGCAGGTGCGAGAGAGAAAATAACATTATTTTTTGGGGTTGTTTTGTATCCAAAGGATAATATTATCTTCGATTAATTGTACATGGAAGCCAGGCGGAAATGCTTTGCCCAACACGCGCGGTACAATAGGGCCTTGTTTTGGACCAAAATCTGCCTTAACAGCAGATTTAAACCTTTAAAATTGTAGGTTTTCATCTTTCTTTCTTTCTTTCTTCGTCCTCTTCCTTGTTTTCTCTCCATTTTCTCTTCATTAACACCTATGTCGTCCTCCGGCTGGGTGCCCCGTACAGGCGGGGCCCTGGGCCAGCTGTTACTCGCTCCAGGCCTAAATTGATCACTGTCATTCATTGAATGTCCCTGACCTTATATACTGCGTATTCCATATATCATTGTATTCCGCTACATTCCCTCCTCTTCCCTCTTTGTCAGCTTATGTGATGCTGAGAATGACATTTCGTTATTGTTGTTGCTGTTGTTGTTTTTGTTGTCGTTATTGTTTAAAACGGATTGGGGTGCTGAGGTGATGGTCGTGGACGGAAGAATTTTTACGGGAGTGTTTAACACAAAATTGATATCTTCGGGGAGGGGATGGGGGTATAGGAACCAATAATAGGCCTGTTCAGATAATATGTATGTGAAGAAGGGGTGGACCAGTGGTTGAAGTTTGTTTTTTTTTTAATTGTTGTACTCTGTAGACATCTGACACAGTTTATAAATTTTTGATTAACCTCTACCTCTGTTCAAAGAGTGTCTACATAGGCCTAGAACTTTAACACATTCTTTGCTTCTTGTCTTGAAATATTTATTATAGTGAGTGAATGAGACTTTCCATGTTGCGTGGCGACCTGTATTCACCAGCACGTTCCTGTCGCACTGCACACTAGGGTTTCGGTTATTTATTTTGTTGTGTTTTTTTAATGTGCCTCGTGTAACTTGGAGGTAAAGGTCGTGTCATTTTCAGAACAGTATAGTGAAGAATTATATTAATGTTGTAGTGAAGAAGAGATTGTTTCAGAGACTATTTTGTGACTATTTCGTTGGATCTATTCTTATGCGGATCATACCTACATAACGCTTTCCGGTAAGCATTGCTGTTAACTCATTTCATAGAGATAGTAATATTAATGTGGGTGAAGTACACATATTTCAGAGACCTTTTTGTGCCAATTTTGTTGGATCTTTTCTTATGCGGATCATTCCTACATGACGCTTTCCGGTAATCATTGCTGTTAACTCATTTCATAGAGATAATTATATTAGTGTTGTGGTGTGTGGTGAAGGAGACATTATTTCAGAGACCTTTTTGTGACTATTGGGTTGGATCTATTCTTATGTGTTTCATGTCTACATGACACTTTCCGGCATGCATTTCAAAAAATTATTAATAATTGTAATGTTGTGG
Organism: Ellobium chinense; assembly: GCA_033807755.1. Classification (NCBI taxonomy): domain Eukaryota; kingdom Metazoa; phylum Mollusca; class Gastropoda; order Ellobiida; family Ellobiidae; genus Ellobium; species Ellobium chinense. The sequence goes on along the minus strand of JAWQUT010000255.1, from coordinate 1,131,051 downwards.
TGAATGAGACAATATTTTAGTGACTTTTGTGGTGACTCTTGCTTTGAATCTATTCTTAGGCTGATCATGCCTGCTTAACTCTTTCCGATAAGTATTACTGTTACCTCATTTCATAAAGGTAACAATTGTAATGCTGTGGTGCAGGAGACATTATTTTAAAGACTTTTTTTTTTCTGTGACTCTTTCTTTGGATCTGTTCTTATGAGGATCATGCCTATAGTATGACGCTTTCCGGTAAGCTTTGCTGTGGTCTGGTTACGTACTCTTTCTCTGTCATAGGCCCAATTGATGAATAGGCTAGGGAGTTTAGGAGTTAAGGTAGAATTTCATTATCCAATATACACTGTCGCTCTATTAATGGGGCACTGGATAACTAAATTGCGGATTTACCTTTTGATTCCATTGTTGAGGGCTTTAAAACCTATGATGCAGTAGATGAACGGAAGATAGCGTAAATAATGATAGTCATCATATACGGTAATTAACCTTACCTACACATATCGAAATTTGCTATAACCAACCAGCCAACCAACCAACCAAACAACCAAACAAAAACCGGGCCTTTAACTTTCCCGATTTTACTTGATATTATGGTAGACATTTAGTAGTTTGACCATTTGGCGCACTGCCCGTCACCTATGCATGCCTCTAGCGTAGCACCATTGATTGGCTTATAGTATAGACAATAGTCTCCAGTAATTCTTATACCAGTTGGGTGTGGGGAGGGGAGGGTTGGAATAGAGTACTGAGGCATATTTGCTATCGATTTGACATGTGGCCAGGAGTGAGCAGGACACCATTAAGTTGAAAGGAGCCCAGAAAGCACGTGCAAAGTTTCTGAACGTAAGATGATGATCTCCCCTGACAAAACTGGGTGCGAAGGTTACTGGTCCCTATTGTTATGATTTTCTTTCGGTTCTTTGCATAAAGTGTGTTATTCTACAAATTCTGCTGATATTTCGGAATATTTTTGTTTCCCATGGAAGTTAAAATACTTGTTTTGTCCGATCTGTTAAAGGGAAAAGAGGTGGTGGGGTGGGGTGAGGGGACTGGGGCCAGTGCTCACCATCTTTCATAGATTTCTATTTAAAATAATGACCTCTGCTTTTAACTTGGTCCCCAGTTTTTTATTAGACTGGTTTTGAACGCATGCGAATACATAGGCCTGACACACTTTATTTTTACAATTTATAAGGCTCAATTTGTTCCAGAAAATTCAAAATTGGATGATCCAAAAAGCAACATAATCTTTTAAGTGTCACTATATTGTCTGATTGCACTTGTTTCCTATCCTTTAACATATTCGGTCTAGTAAGGTATTTCGCATTATTGTATTTCTTTCATTGCTGGATAAAATGAGGCCATTCTAGTTAGTAATGAGACTCACCTCGTATGCATTAGATACTAGCAAAAGCTGGTCGTCAGGTCATGGACACGAAGGATTGTGATGTCACTGTATCCGGATATTCCCTGGGGACAGAGGTTTTGGCATCATGTTCTCTTGCTCGGCCTCTGAATTACGAGGCTTGCTTCACAAGGGGCTGTTACGTATATACGGAATCCCTCTGTTTTATCTGGGTCATTTGAATAGGGAGAAGCATCCCCTGTTTGTCTGAAATTTGGGGAGGGGCGAGGGTCGATGGAGGAGGGAGAAAGAGAGGGGGGAGGGGGATTTGTAAAGTTTTAGAGGGATTATAGGTTTTTCTCAAGTGGTGCCAACTTTGGGGTGCAAGAAAGATGGGAGGTCGGCACGCTTTCAGTGTACATTGAGGGGGAATTTAGATATTTATAGAACGAATTGCGCGATCGTGCTCCATTGTTTATATAGTATAGTATTTAATTGATATTCTTTAGCCGCGATTTTCTTGGATTTTTCTTTTTTTACTTTTGTAATAATGCCTGAGGTGACCCCATAATCCTTGAAGCAACTATTTCCGTGGCTACCATGGAGCTATAAAGAACACTGGAGTGCGTATCACGTGATTTTGGCCATGCCAGGTTGAAGACAATAGACGCCATCTTGGGTAGGGATGAGTGCAGCGGCGAATGAAGGCGGAGAGAGGGATTTTCAATTTTGTTTTTCACCAGACTACGTCGTAACCATGGTACAGACCTGCTGTGAACTGCAACAACAGATGTACCAAGAAAACTTTACAAAGAACCTAGCACCACCACAGTACGATACTAAAACTGCTGTTTATTTATTACTATTGTAATTGTTTATTTATTCTTTAATTTCCTAACACTGTATTTTATTTACCACTTGTAATCGCCACCACCAAACGAAAGCCTAGCTAGAGATAGAGATAGAGAGAAAGAGAGAGAGAGAGAAAGAAAGAGAGAGAGCGCTAGATAAGGGTAGGCCTACTAATACTATAGGCAGCAAAGCAGCTGCCCGCTCGTACCTTGCACAGTGTTGCCACTCGTAGGGATTTTCCCCTACTGTAGGGGAAAATGGCTTTTCGTAGGGGGTAGGGGAACCCTACGGGGAAAGCTGTCAAATGTAGGGGAAAGTGCTCATAAGATTGGACACAACATTGCAAAGAATAAAATGATGGCCAATCATACACTCCGCGCGTAGGGGAATGTAGGGAAAAATTAGCCTCGCTGTAGGGGAAAACCATCAGTCCAGAGTGGCAACACTGACCTTGCCCTAGGTCGTCCGCCATGTTAGTTGCGCGCCGGCGGTGTTCGCGAAAAGGGGTGTACGCACTCCAGTGTTCTTTATAGCTCCATGGTGGCTACAAAAATGCTAGGTCAGCTTCTCTTTTTTTTTTCTCTTTAAACCTAATGAAAATATACACATTATCTCTCTTACCGCGAGACTTCTTAGGTCCAGCCTCCCGCTGGCTGTGTGACCATTGTTATTGATATTGACCGCTGCACGTGTTGTCTGCCGGCCGGTGAGGTAACACTGGGGTGCAAAATATAATCTTTCGACAAAAAGATGCGCAGATGACTTTATTATGCATTTCATTTGTAATATTATGTATGTATGTGTATGGTTATATATGTTTATATATATTATGAATGAGATGTATAACGTTGTATGACACTGTAAAACAATTTCCCTACGGGGTAAATAAAGTAATATTTTCATTTTCATTTTTTTCGTTTTCATATTTTACTATTGCCGTTTTCAAGCGTACAGAGCGGACGGTAGGATAATATTCTGTCACACATCACGAGGGTTAAGCCCGCAAGACTTACCATTAACTTCATTCAGTGGAAAAGATTTTAATCCTCAGCTTCACCGGTTGTAAGACATATGATATTCTGGCCCTCAGGTCAGGGTTGGGGATGTGAGTGAAGCTTCCTGCAATTCGACATACCCTAGGGAAGAAACATTGGCACCGTGCTGTCATGGCACCGTAATTATAAGGGCAGAGGCAGACAGAGGGTATCACCGTATATCAAGCCCTCGGCGACAAGTCGGCTAATGACGGGTTCCCACAAAGCGCCCTTGTCAGTTTCCTTTATCCTGGTGTGATACCATGGAAATACATGCACTGTAGGACCTAAGTGCTTGGAACTTTAGGACCTAAGTGCCTGGAACTTTATCTGCGTTTGTTTGAAAGAACCTGTGACTGAATGCATAATCCAAATCGTTCGTTAAGGTACTGCGCTAACTATAGTGAACGCTATTAATGTTTTGGGAGTTTCCCATGGTTACCGCAAATGACTTAACTAACGCAAGGATTATGCACACGGCTACTATCTACTTGTTATATATATGATGTCATACAAAATGCCTGGCCAAAGGGCTCAGTTTGAAATGAGATTTGAAACTTGGTATAGTCGTCACTTGGATACCATATCGACCTACATATAATGTATTTAACCCTCATGATGCTGTAATAAAATATATTATTCTACCGCCCGCTTGCTACGAATGAATGCGGCAATATAATATAATATAATATAATATAATATAATATAATATAATATAATATAATATAATATTGGCCGGCAGACAACACGTGCAGCCGTCATTATCCATATCAATGGTTACGCAGCCAGCGGGAGGCTGGACTTAATATGCCTCGTGCTACGAGAGGTAATTTTTCACAGTTTTGAGAGAACCCTGACAAAATGTTTTCATGGCAAAAGAAAAACAGCCAAAATGTGAGCTTTGCATTGCAGTTTCGGTGGGAAATATACTGGCGCATTTTTATCCTTATTTCTACACAGTTTCAGTTTTGTAACCAGCATGATGCCGTTTTCCATTTTAGCCCAAGTCTGAGTCGGGCCATTATTGAAGCACTGAGACGTAATTTTATGTTCCCGACTCCACTCTCTCTCTCTCTCTCTGTGTCTCTCTCCTTCTTTTTTTCTCTTTTTTTTCTCTCCTTCTCTCTCTGTGTCTCTCTTTCTCTCTCTCACACCCTGTATGTATCTCACTTTTTCTCCCTATCATTCTCTCTCGCTCACGCTCTCTCTTTTACTCTCACTCCCTCTCTCTTTCTCTCTCTCTTTCTCTCTCTCTTTCTCTCTCTTTCTGTCTATCTCTCTTTCTTTCTCACTCTCTCTCTTGCTGTCTATTTCTTTCTCTCTTTCTCTCTCTCTCTTTCTCTCTCTCTCTCTTTCTCACTATCTCTCTTTCTCTCTCTTTCTTTCTCTCTTTCTCTCTCTCTCTTTCTCTCTCTCTCTCTCTTTCTCTCTCTCTATCTCTCTTTCTTTCTCACTATCTCTCTTTCTTTCTCTCTTTCTCTTTCTCTCTTTCTCTCTCACTCTCTCTCTCTCTCTCTCTCTCTCTCTCTCTCTCTCTCTCTCTCTCTCTTTTCTCTCTTCCTTTTTTTTTTCTTTTTCATAGAGTTATCCCTGTCTTACATCCCGCTAGTCGGGAGACGAAAACAAAGCGAGGTTCTATCCAGGTGGTAACAGTCAATCTGACTACGCGCGCACACACAATTTATTTTTCCTTACTTGAAGTTGGGCGCTAACAGATCTTAAACTTCTGCCTCTCCATATACCAGACAACTTGACCAGACCTACGCTCTATTTTTTATCAAGAAATATACTTCTTTTGGTTTTACGTTGCTGCTGCCACCGCTTCCTCTGATGTTGTTGTTGCTGCGGCTACTTCTGCAATTTGCTCCTGCTCCTGCTGCAGCTGCTGCAAAATTACAAGTTCATCTGCTAACACGAATTAACCGTTCCGTTGTACAGAATGAATATTTAATGCTGTAATATCGGGAGTGGGGTCCCCTGACGAATTGATCATGCGGTAATGTGTAATGGGTTTAGAGATGATTTGTGTGGTACGGAATATTCGTGTCATCACACATTCTTTGTGTCTAGAGGTGTAGTGTGTCTGCAACGTTATATCGACCTGTGCATAGACCAGCCGTGTTCTTATATAAAGGGACAGCTGAGTGTATTTTCCATGCGGTAATAAAATTGAAGAGTAGAGTTCTGTAGTCAGCAGGAGCCGAATTGTAAAAGCCTCTTTGAACAATTTAATTATTTTTTTTCCTCGAAACCACAGCAGCATTCCGAGATGGCCAAGGTTAGTCCGCAGATTTTGTGCCATCACTTTGCTCAAATTATATTTTGTTAACAAAAGCATTTTACCGGGACAGCCAATGTTCGACGAAGTTTTTGTTTCCTCTGTATAAGGCATAGCTTAAGACTAAAACATAGAGCGCAGTTACCTCCCCGTTTGCTGCCGATTCGCCAGTGTTGCCATGCTGGTTTTAAGCACCAAATTTGGCTACTTCTAAAGTACTTTGATGTTTATCTTACGCTTTGGCGTTGTGACTTTTGTGGCGATTTTCCGAGAGCTGACGTTTGTGTCTAATTTCTCTTCATTTTCTCGTGTTATCCTGATAAGATAAGATAAGATAAGATAAACCTTATTTATCCTTTCACAGGAAATTTGTCTCGGAGAAGTGCACATCAAAACCACGCTATACATAGGCAAGAGCACACAGATATAGCTACATACATAAATTAGTACATTAATATAGACACACACAGATGCACACACATGCATGCATACATACGCGCGTGCACCCACGCTCTCTCTCTCACACACTCAACACTCACACACACTGTTCACAAACTGCCAGACCTGAGCCTTCCTGATGCCAAAGGCACGAATGACCTACGATATCTTTCAGTTCTTGCTGGTGGTTGTAAAATTCTTTTACTTCTTTCAGATCTTTTAAATTCATCAAATAAAATATGGGTTAGGTCGTTTAAGATAGTTTGTGCTTTTGATTGTAAATTTTTATCAAGCAGCTCATCTACAGATTGAAAACAGCTTGTATTTTTCATCGACACTTTACGCCAAACCTACTTCCAATTCACACTTCCAAAATGAAATCTTCCATAGTTTTATTTTTATGTTACTTATTGTCGTGTGTCTTCTCACCACAGTTTAGTTTTCTACGCACGTGATGGTGTTTGACACTGTTGCCGTTTTTCAAACAGTGGGCCACCTTTTGGATCTTTTGAGGGTTTTGATCGCGCTTTTTGGCTTTTGTTAAGTTTAGTTTGGTTACGTCATTAAAATCTGACCTGGCCACACCGCGAATTGCAGCTTCTCCCTTGTTCTTATGGAATTCTCATTACGCGTAGGTCTAATGGATCCATGTGCCACATAAGCAAGAGAAACCAGACA
>JAWQUT010000255.1:1094634-1105354 GCA_033807755.1 Ellobium chinense | reverse complement strand
TTTTTATGATTATCCCGTGTGCAGTTTCTACATTATGTAATGCATTTACTTGATATTATGTAGAGGATGTAGTCTATGTCTGTATTCCTTCTGAGATATATATTTCTCATATGTTCCAATTTTCTTCTTTCCGTTTCTCTGTCCTTTCCCTTCAGTTTCTTTCTTTCTCTCTCTCTTTCTCTCTTTCTCTGTCTATCATCTTCATCCTCTTACCCAATCTGCTGTTTTATTTTGTTCTTGGTTAATCATAATCATAGTAGTTCATTCACACAGTGCCAAAATCCACTTAGAACAGTGCTCTAAGATGCTTAACATGACGAAAATGAACTTTGATGATGATAGGATAGCAAAATGTATTAACGCGCCATTACCCATCAGATCCACCAAACACAGAATAATATCACCATGCATTGTACAAGTATAGACTGCACACATACCCTACTATGTAACAGGATTTTAGGTCTGTTTTTAAACTGAGTGATATTGTCACTCTCTCTAATGTTGGTACTTATATTGTTCCATAGTTTAAGGGCACAGATTGAAAAGACCCTTTCACCCTTGGATACATGAATTGGTTGGCACTTGAAGATTTTAGTGAGGCGGCAGTAATATCCCATAAGTTAAGATATCAAGAGATCTTCTTCGTGATGTTGGCCTTGACTTTTTAACAGGCATTGGTGTATTAATTTCCTTACGTGTTCCATGTTACATACATAGGGGGAGGGGGGAGGGGGTATGAGACTAACATGTGAAGAGAACGAGTGATTATTGTTGTGATTAGTTTGTAATCTGATTTATGAATCGTATGGCAGTATGCATGAATGTGAGTTAGTCCGAGTATTATATTGTAATGAGTTATGTACTACTATGTTTAGACTATTTGATTATTTATAATTTACTCTCATGTACCACAGCCAAGGCAATTTTCCTTTCTGAGGATAATAACGTCATTCTTATCTTATCTTATCTTATCTTATAGGTACACAGATTTCCAGGAGTGGATGGAACTCTAGGAAGAAGTCACAGAGTTCATCTACAGCTCTGGGACACAGCAGGACAGGAGAGGTTTGGTTAAGTTGTTACTGATACTACTTTTCTTTATTTTCTTTTATATTATTATCACCACTATTCATATTGTAGTTAAATCTAATAATGATTCTTTCTAGGTATGATGCAAATTTTTTTGAACAATTTATAATGGATTTATTAAAAATGGTCACCATTTCATGCTTGACACTTTTCAAGACTGACTAACAAATGTAGTCTGACAACTGCATTCTTCCGAGATGCCATGGGGTTCCTCTTGTTATTTGACTTCACAAATGAAGAACTATTACTTAACACAAGAAACTGGCTTGGTCAGTTACAGGTGAGCAGGATTTTCATCTATGTATGCAAACATGTAGGTCTTCCATGATGCTGCCATTTCATGTAAAAAGGACCATATAGCATAAGACGTTCAAAGAAAGTCGAGTGAATATCATGTTGTAGTGATGGTCGGCTTCATATTTTGGAACCAAAAATTATCACATAATATTCTAGCATAGCCAAATGGGATACAACAGAACAGGAGAGGCTTGGTTGAGTGGTTGCTCATACTACTCTTCTGTATTTTCTTTGATATTGCTATCATCACTACTGATATTTTATTTGTTTAACACAAAATGAAATAGAAAAGTGTCCATCAGTGTTTTCAGTCGTATTTTACAATTTTATTTAAACTATAAAGAGAAGTACATAATATGGAAGTATCACGTTTTTCGGAATTTAACAATTCCTTCATCAGGAATAATAAGTAAATAACAATAATGATAATGAAGAAGAAGCTACTGATATTTTAGTGATTCATATTTTGGAACCAAAAATATAAGAACACAGCATGTCGAAATGGTGACGGCGTTGAACTCAAGATCTAAAAGTCGTGAGTTTGATTCCTGACCATGTTCATATTGTAAGTGCCCTGGGAAAGCATTTCATTCACATTTTCCTCAATCTGTGAAATGACTACCTGGTTATAGGCAGTGGAAGATATTGCCAGAGTACAAATGATCAGCGCCTATAAATGGCAGCAGAACTGTATGTTTCCCAGGGAGTTGAGAAAGTCTTAAAGTCACCTGGCCTGCTGGGATTATAATAGTGTAAAGTCACATAAGCAGGCATCAGCCTTGATATGAGACTTATAAACCAAATTATTGTTACACCAAGTCTGCCTTCACAAATATTGTGAAAGACTTTTGTTTCCCTTTATATTGAAAATGGAAAACATAAAACTCACTTAATCGACTAAGAGTTAGCTGGTCCCTGCAATTTGATGTTATCAGAACTCTTCTGTATAAACAACATTGTCAGTTTTTATAATTCTCATCAGATTAGTGAGTCTCTGTTGCTCCTGTCCACAGATTCCGTAGTCTGACCACTGCATTCTTCCGAGATGCCATGGGGTTCCTCTTGTTATTTGACTTAACAAATGAAGAATCATTACTTAACACAAGAAACTGGCTTAGTCAGTTACAGGTGAGCAGGATTTTCATCTATGTATGCAAACATGTAGGTCTCCCTGATGCTGCCATTTTATGTAAAAAAGACCATACACAGCATCAAAGGTCAAATTCACATTTTGACACTTTTGTCTGTGGCATAGTATTCTCTATCTTTCCAGCAGAGTCACTGTCTCATAGCTTGTATAGTCAGAGATAACCTGCCATATGATCAGTTGATAAGGAGAGGCACAACACAAGCATATTTTTTTGGCCTCTTACGTGTAGCAGCTGTGATTTGGGTGCCTGTTGTCTTTTTACATAAACAACAGAATAGCACTGGAAACAAAGCTAGAAAAGACAGCTATGCTGGTTTCAGATAAAACAAGTATAGAAAATGTTAGATCTCTTGTCTTGCTCCCATAATTATTTTTGTGGCTATGAGGTCATGGTGAGGACAGATGTTATGCTTAGTCTTAACAAATATAATGGTATGGATCAGTTCAGGGCAGATTTCCATAACTTTACAAACTTACCAACACAAAACTTACTAGAAGAAACAATGTTGACCAGCTTTTGAAAACTGAATATATAACAATGGTCACGCAGCCAGCAGGAGGCTGGACTCAAGGTACCTTGCACTACAAGAAATAAACGCAAAGCCTTAATTGTCTTTACAAATGTGAGAATCCATTTGTGTTCATTAGAAGCATAAGCCCTGATATCATAGTCACCCGATCTACCTCCTCCTCTGCCAGTTCATTCAGTCTGTCCCATTCACACAAGTATGAGATATATCCTTTCTTAATCCTGGTCAAAACAATCTACACTATCTGCATGGGGTTTTCCCACTCCAGTGTCATGACCCTATGATTTGACTGCTAAATTTAATCACTCTGGTCATATCTAGAAAATTGCATGACCAAAACACACAATGCTTAAGTTGTCAAGGGAGATTACCTGCATTCAAGCCATTATCATTGATTCCACACCATCAGGCAATAGTTTGTAACCACTCACCATGGTAAAGTACATATAGTCATAGGGAATGCCCAATTTTCATGTATTTATGTGTGGTGCATGAAGGAGCTAAATGCATTGACTGTTTACACTGATAGAATCACCAGGCACTGTAGTCCTCATAGGCAGCACAGCTGACTGCCAGTGTCAAAATGTAAAGAACTGACAGAATTAAATCTTTAATGATAAAATAGTGTTGTTTTTTTTTCTACAACTATGTTACTAAAGGAGAAAAGGAATTCCCATTAGTGATTCTGTTTGATGGATTGATTTTCAACTTCTGTTACAACTGAAGCATCTTTGCTCAGTGGAGCCTCAGACCAGTGCTTTGGTCTAAATCTCAGCTAGGATCAGTCTATCAAGCCAAGACACTGACGATGATTCCACATCTCTCAGTCATGTATACAATGTGTCTTCTTATGTTTAGACCCATGCCTCCTTATCTCATCTCATCTCATCTCATCTCATCTCATCTCATCTCATCTCATCTCGTCTCATCTCATCTCATCCTATTTTATCTTACTTTATCTCATCTCATCCTATTTTATCTTACTTTATCTCATCTCATCCTAGTTTATCTTACTTTATCTCATCTCATCCTATTTTATCTTACTTTATCTCATCTCATCTTATCTTATCTTATCTCATCTTATTTGCAGACCCACGCCTACTGTGAGAATCCAGATGTTGTGCTGTGTGGAAACAAAGCTGATTTGGAAGACCTGAGACGAGTGTCCGAGGAGAAGGCCAGAGACATGGCAGAGAAGTTTGGGTATATCTTAGCTACATTGCTATCAGTGTTTTCTCTAGGTCATTTGAGGTGGAAGCAACATCCTCCCTCCCCAGTTTTAAATCTGGGCCTGGGATTCGTAAATATTTTTTCAAATATTTTTCATTTTCTACACAGAAAACAAAAGGTAGTCGTTTATTCAATGAATTTTTGAGGCGGATTTTGAAATGTAAAGGACAAATTGTGCAATTGCATTGTTCAGAGAAAACACTGCTTTCAATGGAAATTAATCTCCTTAGATCTTGAACTTCTCTTACAATAGACTCTGCTGAATTGCAGCTTCTGCTTAATGACAACAGTTTCAGCATAACAAAATGCAACATTCTATTGGATCATCTCTAGATAATTGCAAAACCTTTTAATCATAACTTTTCCCATGCTCCCGAAGAGTTGCCATTAAGCAGAACTGATGACCTTCTTTGCTCCTTAATGTCATCCTCTTTTGTTTGTTTATAAGCTCATGAGAAGAAGGTGCCATCAGAGCAATTTTAACCCTTCATTTACTAGCTTAGGCACCTTTTGTGTTATTTTAGTTCCAGTGGAATCCTGATAACAAAGCATTTTTTTGGAACAGGCTACTTGAGGGGGTGTTATTAAATGTTTTGTGTTATCCAGAAGCTCATTATGAGAAGGAAAGCGGTTTGGAGTGCTGAATGGGAATTCCATTAGCCAGGGATTGTGTTAAGCAATGTTTGTGTTAACAGAGTTTTGCTGTACCATGTCAAGTTTATTAACATCATAGAAAAACAGTATTTTTCTTTATGACACTCGTTCCTAGTGATATTAAAAGTGAATTTTAGTAGACAATAATGGGGGATGTGGTAAAACTCAGGGACAAGCAATGGAAAATGAATGCATGAGAATGAATGCCTGTATCAGAGTGCATAACATGTGACATATTTTTTGGAGTTTTCAAATGATTGGTTCAGAGTATAATAAAAGTTAATTCATAATCACGTAGTTGGACTATTGGATTGGGCAGGAGTTGTCTCTTTTCCTCCTCATGACCACTTGGCGTCGGCAGTTCACAGTCCTTTTCCAGCACACCTTGTCACTTGGCACTGGCAATTTACAGTCCTTTTCCTGCACACATCACCACTTGGCGTCGGCAATTTACAGTCCTTTTTGTGCAAACGTCGCCATTTGTCATCCACAGTTTATAGTCTTTTTCCTGCACACATCGCCACCATTTAGCGTCCACAATTTAGTCATTTTCCTGCACACATCCCCTTGGCATTCATAAATAATAGTCATTTTCTTGCACACATTGCTACTTGGCATCGACAATTTACAGTCCTTTTCCTCAACACATCATCAGTCGGCATGGGCATCACACAGCAATATAGTGATATTTTGTAAATTGTTTCTTAAGAATGTGATAGTATATGTGAAGGAAAAGTGTTCATATGCATTTGCATTTCCCATTCCTCCCCAGCTTGCCTTACTTTGAGACAAGTGCCGCCACTGGCCAGAATGTGACAAAGGCCGTTGACTGCCTGATGGACATGGTAATGGCGAGAATGGAACAGTGCGTCGACCAATCACAGCTTCCCAATGGCACCAAGAAAGACGGGATGGGATCTAAAGTGTCATCCAGCCATCATCACCATCATCACCATCATAATAATGATGGCTGTCCTTGCTGATCTTGTCTTGTTCAGATTTAGAATAAGTGTCAAAGTCATTCCCATACTAATGCAAAATTGTGTCACTTCTTGTATTTATGATGGAGAGCACATGTTAACACCTTAGTGACCAGCGACGAGTATACTCGCCGCCCAAGCCAGTACGGATAGGACCAGCGACGAGAATTCTTGCATTTGAACTTCGGTATAAATAAGCCATTCCAGCTTTTTGGAAATATAATCCAGGTTTTCTGTTTCCGTTCTAAACGGAAGTGAACCTTTTCAGATTGTGTTTACAGTTAGAGTTGTGCAGTTTTGAGGGAAAAATGTAGAAAAAAAACGGGTTCTATCGGCGGAGTATGTAATCAGTGTGTGTCCCAACTCACTTTTTCATACATTCTGTTTCCATACTCTCTGCTTTTACTTTTTAATTATTACAATGTAAATAATAATAACTTTCACTCATGTTATAGACAAAATGTGGTCAGATATCAAATACCAACATCATTAGTGAATTTGGGCAATGTAGGGTGATTCAAAGCAACGTTATTCAACTTTAAGTTACAAGTACATTTAAACCTTGAATAATAGGCGGCGGCCATGGTCCTGGGATCAGGTGATGTCAGTGTAAGGATGGTCACTAAGGTGTTAAGAGCCACATCCAGCGTTGATCTCTATCATCTAATATGGCCAGAGCTAACTTTTATTTTTTTCACATGCATGTCTTGACTACGCAAACATTATCTCTTACTTATATCAATATGTTATATTAGCTGAGGAACCCGGCCCACTGGGAAAGGAGGGGTAAGGAGGGATATCAGATGTCTACTAAAGAGTTTCATGTGTTGTGTCTCTCTGTCCCCTTCCCACCCGACTCTCATCCAGGGCGGACAGCAGCCCTGTTACTTAGTTCCCCCAAATGAATACTTCCATGCACACATATTTTATGGACAACATTTGCTAGTGAAGGTTTGTTTCACTTCAGGACTGGGATTACAGACAGCGCTAGAAGGACCAGAAGTTTTTGTAAAATATTATTTCTTCATTCAGAAATTCCAAACACCAACTTGAAGGCCATCTTGATAACTTATATATATTTTTTGTACCATCACACAAATTTGAAGTTTGTAACCATGACAGTAATAAGTTTGTCCTTAACAGTGACAGGTGTTTACAAGTTTGCAAAATATATAATACTCTAGCACATGTCCCAGCCCTGCTAGGGAACGGTGAAGGTCGGGGGAGAGAATTACCAAAACAGCTTCATATTGCGTGTATGCATATCTCTCCATCCCCTCCTCTTGCCTAGGCATAACATGCCTGCCATTCCCGCCAATGAATACATCATTGTACCCAACTTTTAATGATGTCATCTGCTAGCAAAAATTTGCTTCGTTACCAAACTGGGATTACCAATAGCTGTGGAAGGATTGGACATTTTTGTCAAATATTTTTTTTTTAATTCAGAGATTCCAGAAGGCAAAAAGCCGCCATGATGACCTATGTATTTTTCCGTACCCTCATGCCAGATTTGAAGTCTGTAGCTGTGGTAATATATCCGGAAAAGTGACACGTTTCCAAGATGCCAAGTATTATAATTGACGTCATTAAAATTGTAAAGACAGTTGTCTCCAGCAGTCCTAACAGTTCATGACACTAGCAAGTAAAATGGGATCTTTGTTGGAGTGGGATCTTAGTCAACAATGGCTGTGGCACAGTATGCTCCCCTGGTAGTGGAGAAAGTCTCTGAGTTAATAGGTCTGTGAATAGGCAATAGCCTGGATACAAGACTTATAAACCATGTTATTATTATTACAGTTATTATTATCATTGTTATTATTATTATTATTATCTCTAGATCTATAACACAGTAAGCAAGCTATGTGTGCCCGTCCACAACGTCTGTGTATGACCAGTCAGTAAGAGCGTGAGATCATTCAAATCTGTTATTGAGACAGCTGTAAAGGGAGTGGGCAGCCCATACTCATGTCATATCTAGATCTAGATGCATTTGTACTGCTTTTCCTCTAATGAAATAATTGTGATCTGTCCAATAGATGAATTTTGCCTTTTTAAGCCATCCTGGTAATCCTGGTTTGCAAACTAACAAGGTTTTGTCATGTACCTGGCCAGTGAGTTACATGCACTTTTATAAATTTTTTTATTCTATGGTTTCTTTGCAGCATTTTCAATATCAGAAATTTGAACCTTTATTTTGCAATGATTTCTGACTTAGCAAGCTTGTTATAAGAATCCTTTATACAGAACCAGTGCTATTCTGAGGAAAAACTGAATCTAAAGTGATAATTTCTTACATCAGTCAAATGAGTATGGCAAAATGTTAACACAAAACACTTTATAGAGCATGTATGTATTTTATAAGATTATTCTATATGGAAACTGAGGAGAGTTTTTCCAAAATGTAGTATCTGCACTTTCATTTAAAAATGAAGTAGGAGTGTATTCAGAGATGCATTTCTGTGTTAATTCATTGAAAACCTGTTTGCGCTTGAAATTTGCATCCCTTCACATGTTATGTCATTGAAAAGGTAATAAAAATACATGTGTGAAGAGCAGTTACCTTTATGTTACCTCCCTTTATTTTGGAAACACTCAGAGGTCACATATTGAGTTTCGGAAAAACACTCCTCAATTACTCTTCAATACACTAACTATAAAACTCTTCATTATAAAAGTAGCACGATCTAAATCTCAAAGTTAGCCTAACAGCTGGCTAATATCACTCTCTTAGACATTGTGAAATATTTTTTACCCTTGTGTAACTATGATAGAATTAGACTAGTTCTCCCCTCCACTTGCTACACTTGAATACAGCAATAAAATAAACACACATCTCCTTGCCAATTGCTGGGCATAGAAGTTCAGTATTGCAAGCTGTTGTCAGCTAATCAACTGGCAGATAACATGTGCAATGGTCATTACCGTAACAATGACCACACAGCCAGTGGGAAGCTGGACCTGAGGCGCCTCATGCTAAGAGAGTTAACACAAAATATTTTTCAGCACCTCATAATTTTTGTAGATAGTTTACCTTTTTTATCCGCACCCCTTCCAGTCTTTGACACCTATTGTTTTTTTCTTCTTTTGGCCCTATTAACATTTTGCGTTATTCTAAATATACCACTGTGATTTGGGGAAATTTCTTCCATGGAGGTTAAAGTACTTCTTTTGCCCGATCTTTTAACGGGAAGAAAAACGGGGGTCAATGCTCAAAATTTTTCACAAATGTCTTTTGAAAAAGATCACCTCAGATTCTGATTTGGTCCCTAATTTTTCATTTGGCTGGTTTTGACCGCGTGCGAATACACAGGTCTACACATTTTATTTTTTTATCTAGAAGGCTCAAATTGTACCTGAAACTTTAAAATTGGATGCTTTATTTAGATCACAGGTCATTTTACACATTTCTACACCTAACACTGGCTGGCAGCGCCCCCAAAAAAGGGGATTTTATATATCAGCGGATTAATTGGGTTGTACACAGTGAGTGATTTACCCTTCTAATAGGTGTCACAAACCTTTCCTCCTGAACCCTTTCCAAAAAAAATAAGGTAATACTATTACACCTCCTGGATCATTGTAAGCTCCACCTTTGATCAGCTGCTAGTGCTACCAACATATGTCTCATTTTGCAGGGTAGTGTCAAATATATTGTCACGACTGTTATCTCCTTCCTTGCTTCATAGGTTTTCATTATACAGTTTATGTCTTCCTGTGATGCTGTTCTTGTCTGTCTTTCTCAGTTGAAAGTGGGTTACAATTCATGGACAAGATCATAAAGTTGAGAAATATTCAGGTAGTTTCTGTTCTGTTGCAAGATCAAGTGATTGTCGCACATATATTGGTTTGTTTACATGCCTAGTGCATGCATGGTTGCTCAACATTCATCAAGAGCAGCCCACCATGGGCAAAGCTTGTAAAGAAATCAGCGTGTTAGCAATCCAGCTAACACGCTATCTTGGCCCAAACTGGGCCAGTGTTGGCCTGAATCGGCATTTATGTCGGGCCAAGTTTGGTAACGAGTATTGGACCGAGATTGAGGGTGAAAATAGGCACGTCATGGCTCCAAGATTGCCTGTCAAGATGGAATCAAGACAGAACCAATATGACACTGACAGCTGGAGCTAAGATCGTGCCAAGACTGCTTTGATCACCAGACAACTGAAAATACCTAACAGACCTTTCATCAACACTACAAAGCCCTTCTTTGTCATATGATTACTGCCAATAACTGCCAAACTGGTAGGCCTACTTGGTACAGACAGAAAAAAATTTTTCATTATAACCTCTCCAAACATTGAGGGATGGTAGTCCAAATTATTACATTTGCAGCTTACGGTCCCAAAACAGTTGTTTGCCCTACAAATGCAGTAAGGTAATAAAAAAATGTGAACAGAACTTTCATGAAAATTATCCTCGCCTCGTTCCATCTCACCTACCCCACAAAATGTGTACATTAATTTCATCATGAGTTACAGGACTGATCATCATGGTGGTACTGATTACAGTCATAAGTCTGGTTTTGACAAAAATGAACGTATGACTACAATCAGTACCCTCTTCAATCAGTGTTTCAGCAGTGTAGGATCTTGTGCATGAGTTGTTTTCCATATTTGACAGTTATAATCCATTTCGCTGTTTTAAAGATTGGTTATACTGGTACCAATTCCTGATATCTAACACTATTTTGCTTTATATAATCATTGTCTGCATGATAAAACCTCACAAGGGCTATTTTTGGTAAAAATTGTATTTTTCACAGAAATCTTCAAGCCCCTCCCACCCCA
>JAWQUT010000255.1:1083863-1094413 GCA_033807755.1 Ellobium chinense | reverse complement strand
TACATATATATTTCATATTTACATGAAAATTTTCTTATACACCCTTCCAACTACCTGCACAGCTGTTTTCTTCCATAAACCATTTGCTTGTACATGTATTTATATAAGTCTGAATTGTCATGAAATCTGAGATGTACCCATTGTCATACTTATATGGTAAATGTCTTATTTGTCATTATTGAGAATGGGAGATATAGCAGACTTCTTTTTTTTTGTCAATTTTTCTGTTACATTACCATGGCCACCTATACAATGTCACCAAATTCTGATCTTCAACTCAATGACTCCCCATAGGATTTTCACCAACGGACCCATGCTGTTTTCAGAATCACAATAAATTCAGCAGGCACCTTACTAAAGAGCATATATAACTTTATGTAAGAACGAATCTCGTGGAAGGAAGTTGTTGATAATAAACTCACGCATGCGCAGAAGTTTTCAATCTTTCGGCTTTTCGTTCTTTAAAAGATTATATTGTTAAATAGTGAGCCGGATTTTTTGGCTTGGGGTCCAAAACAGGTTTTGGCTTGAGCTGGAAAATCCGGCTTGGGGGAGTCAATGAGTTAAAACTCATTGACTCCAGAGCACCTTGCACTATGAAGATGTGATTTTGTCAGTCTTTCGCAAAGAGCTGACTGGTTTTCCCAAGTTGTAGCCAGTTCTGTTTTGTGAGTACAGTACTTATTGAGGAGAGTTAAACGGGAATTAAGACTATGCCCGATACAATCAGAATCCCCTTACAATCATGACCATTATCAATGTGTTCCATTCTTTGTCCAACTTGATCAGAAACCTAGGCAAATACCAAATGAGTGTGATGATATTTTTGTATTTATTTTGAACATTCCTCTTGCTTTTTTTTTGTCCTGTGAAATTGTTTATGAATTTAGAATGTACCCTGAAGATAACAAGATAATATTATTCGATATTGGCCATCTTTGGAGGCCTTTGTGAGACATTGAGTTACTTATATCCTCTATTTTACCACATAAACTATAATAAATAAAAATAGATGTGAATGCTGTGAAGGATTTTTAATAAATCACTGGGGGACTGCATGTAAATGTAAAGTATGGAATCCTTTTCTTTTCTGAGAATGCCTCACATCCGTCTTCACAGTGAAGATTAGGGGAAGCTTACGTACCCACAAATGCCCTCTGAAGGTAGTAAAACTGTGCTGTTTGTTTATTTTTTTTGTGGAGCAGCGTGGCTGAACGGTTTAGGTGTTGGACTCAAGATTTAAAGGATGTTTTAATTCCGACCACAGTCATGTTGTAAGTGCCTTGGGAAAGCATTTCATTCACATTTTTCTCAGTCCACTCAACTGTAAAATGGGTATAACTTGGCTGTAGGCAGTGAAAGATGTTGTTAGAAGGCTAGTGATCAGCCCTGTAACAGCAGCGGCACTGTATGTTCCCAAAGGAGCTGAGAAAGTCTTAGAATGATCAGGCCTTCTGGGGTAATAATAATGTGAAGTCGTGTGAGCGGGCATTATCCTGGACACAAGATTTTTAAACCGCATTATTATTATTATTATTATTATTATTCTTATTATGATTTTTTTGTGTGTTTGCTTGTGAATCAAAACCAAGGGTATCAATGTATTATTAAGATGTTAATATTACATAAAGTAGCATGTTGTGGCATTCCATGCTCTGGAGATATTTAAAAATGAAAAAGAGAAATGCAAAAAAAGTCATCACAAAACTGAATTCGGAAGTTTTAAGAACCATCTGTCATTGTATAGCATGGCATTTTATATGAAACAGATTTGGAGAAAATTGCACTCACATACCAGACAAAAGTTTACAGTTTTGAGTTCATGCTGGAAGCATGATTGACTTGGCAGTGTTTAAAAATTTTGAAGAAACCAGTGCCAATACTCTGTAGTTTTACGGATAAACACTGTATATGCCAAATTAGATCCAGTTCACCTTTTTGCACCCTTGTATAATCATAATTAAGGGTTATTCTCTCACAGCTCTTAAAAGTTTTGAAGATAGTACCATATATGGTTGCTGTGAGCAAGAGTGGACCATCCCACATTTCCTGTGTTTTGAGAAATCTAGGGATGAAGTCTGCCAAAACATTAAAATCAATTTTCTCAACTGTCATCTTAGATTTCAGTCAATGTTTCAAAGATCGATATGGCTACCCAGTAGAGATCTATTGTTACCGTATACTCTGCTGCACTTTATTCTTAATCACCAAAAGCTTTTCCTTGCTTTTATAATGCTTTATGGCCAAGATTAGTTGCTTATGATGTCTATTTGCGGTCTGCAAGCAATTAATGATAGAAATAATAGAATCTAGATGGTCCTCCAGGTTTTCTTTTGTCTCAGACACATGTTTTCAGTGGCGCGAGATCATACTCATAGGCCTTGGTCTAGAAAACCATTTTTTTTTAACAGTAGCATATGTAGACAACTAATTTGTGCGAGTACATTAATATGTAGTGCTGTGTCATATAGTGATTATCAATCAATATTTTACCCCTGTGCTCTTGCTCAACATCTCCCTTAATCAATCATGGAATAATGCTGCACAAGACGTGCCCTTACCTACCTACCACCTCTTGCCATCTCAGGCACTAACTTCTTTGTTTCATGCCCTTTCATTGTAATTTTGCACAAGCGAAGAACAGCGATGGCAAATTTGCAGGGGTGACAGCTTTAGTCCGTTCGAATTGAAGAAAACCAACCCACTATGCTGAATTCGAATAACGTGGATACTTTTACTATACACAAAGAAGAAAAAAAAAATTAACTTCATGTCCCATCCATTTGAGAGAAATTCGATTAATCCAAATTTTTGGATTATGTAGACTTGACCGTATTTTGAATGCAAAGTGTATTTAATTAGAAAAATATATAGTGCACACCAGGGGAATGCTCTGTAATCTCTACACTCTGTTCTCATAAATGTTAATTACATGTACTTCTATTAATTATACCGATCATTATGTGGCACTAGGGTGCTTATATTGTGATTAACTGTAGCAAATCATTTTATGTTCCCTGATTTTTTTAGTTTTTTTTTTTTAAGTACTAAATTTCACTGCCAGTTATTCTGTGGTCATGGGGTAATGCAAAAATAATTTTGTTCAAGAAGCGGGAAATGAGAGGTCACAAACACGCGCTCACACAAAGTAGGATAAAGAGGAAAGTGCTCAAGAAGACAAAGACATTTTCCCTCTGCATTTGTTTGATTTTTTTCAGGATGTTTTTTTGAGCACATTTCCTTCTTCTGTTTTCTCTCTGCATTTGTCTTCTTGAGCATTTTTCCTTTTATCCTTGGATGTAAGGGTATATCAAGGGGTGCCTGCGCAAGGGCATTATATCTCTTGTATAAATCATATTATGATACAGTCTTTTTGCAGGCATCTCTCAATATGTTACTGTTCACTCACTCTCTGCTTCTGTTTCTAAATGCTCTGTTTCCATTTATGTACTACATTTCTTTAAGAGAAATATTTTGAGAGTAAAAGCACACCATGACTAATCATAACATATTATAGTTCTTGTACCACAACGTCACTGTGCGTTGAAAATAGCCCGAGTCAAACTTACATCATTTTGTTACAATAGTCCCCTGTTTTTTATGAGATTAAGTCCCATGTTGACGTGTTCAAAAAATGAAAATGTGTCGATATTTCTCAGTCAAAATCACACACATAAAGATATATGCTGACTCTCTTTTGTGTTGCCAAAACATTTTCTTCATATTCTCTCAGAAATGTAAACAAAATGGCTCAGGCTATGATTGAGACACAGTGATGACATAGTTCATTTGTGAATTTCTTGAGATTTTGTTTTTTATTTTTCATGCAAAGTAGGCTTAATTGATCTTTAACTCTGTACTCTGTTTAAACCATCTTACGGCACTTGCCAACAGAAGGCAACATCGTTCAAAAAGAATAGTCTAAACACAGTGCCACTGATTTCACCTTCGTGATGCTATGATGAATTAATGCTACTTTCCACTCGCTATGCTTGAATGTGTCAATGGAATATATATGCAACTCCTTGTCAAATTAAAATGTTAGGTGTGGCAGTTGAATTTTGCAGCCCAGTATCCGCTGGTCATGCATCAGACAACATATGCAATGGTCATTATATGTAACAATGATGACACAGCCAGTGGGAGACTGGACCCAAGGCGCCCCAAGCCATGAGTGTGAAATGCATATTGTTTTTAGTAACAGTTGTGTCCACTCTCTCGTGGAGTTCAAAGAGTAGATATCATAGAATAGTGTGTTCTCAAAATATGGACTGCTGCAAATGGTAAGAAGCAAACTTGAGGTTATTAATTTAAAGTATGGTTTGGTGCATAGAGAAAGTAAAAGTATTGAAGTATAGACGCAGTGATAGAATATATTCTAGCATCACTCGAATGCGAAATAAATAAATATATATATATATATATATATATATATATCCTTGCAGAGCGTTGAGCACGACAGTAGAATTTTGCCCTCCAGTGTCACCTGACTAGCTGGCAAACAACATGCGCAAAAGTAATTATCTGTCAAATTGGCCACACAGACAATGGGAAACTGAGCCCAATCAGCTGCGTGCCACAAGAGTTAATATTGAGGTTCGCCTGAACGTTGAAATGACAGTGAATCCATGATGCTTCATATGAGCAGTGAGCAATCGGGAAGTGTGTTAGGGTCACGGGTGAACACTAAGCTCACACATGGAAATTAGGGAGGATTCAGGCAGTAGGTATTTACAAATTAAATTGCAGTGAACTTAGCATCCCTGTGGCGTAGTGGTAGCGTGTTGAACACTTAGACACACTGGTTCGATTCCTGGTGGAGACAGGTAATTTTCTAGTGTTAGGTTCTTTTGGCCTTTGTTCTTAAAATTGATCTTCACAGTAATTTACTAAAATCCCGAATGACACACTTCCCTAGATAACGTGTAACAGTTTCCAAATATTATCATACTGGACTCATATTTCTCCCCTTCCCCAACTTTTAAAGAATACTAGGAAAAATTAAAAATATATCTTGCCATTTATAACATGATATTTTTATTAAATGAGTACTGTATACTTACTATTGAGGTTCCGTTGTATGTATGTACTAATATTGACAGCTTGTGCCATAGGCACTCAATATTTTGTCAAGCATCTGTGAGAAAGACATATGTGTTATCTCTCTCTTTATTACAGGGAAGAGCATTCTAATTTTAGCACTTTTGGGCATCAAAACTGTCAGCTTTTTCTTTGTATTTCATTAGGCATAAGCCCTGATTCGTAATATATAATATGGCCATGTAGTCAAGATAACATGCGCTTTAAGTATTCAGTAATTTGTCAACCATCTTTGGAAATTATGCAAATGTCTTCTTTATTTTACAGGAAAGAGCACCCTAATTTAAAGCTTTTTTTAGGTATCAGAACTGTCAGCGTTTTCATGTATTTCATGAGGCACAACTTGAGTTCATTTACATGTACAAACATGACCTTTGGTAAGGACAAAGCCCTCTTTAAGTAGTCAGTATTTGGTCTACTGTCTTTAGAAATTATGTAGGTATCTTCTCCTCCTCTAATTTTATACAGGGAGGTGCATTGTAGTTTTAGGCTTCCTTTGGGTATCAAAACCATCACTGACATGTAGTAATATGGCCTTTTAGTAAAGATAGCTTATGCTTTCAGTATCAATATTTTGTGAGCTGTATTTGGAGATGATGTAAGTGTCATTTTCCTCATTATAGGCATCTTTTTGGGTATCAAAACTATCAGCTTTTTCTTTGTATTTCATGATGCATGAATCTTCGTTCACTGATATGTGCTAATATGACCTTTTAGTGAAGACAGCTTGTGTTCTAAGTAGTCAGTATATTGTCAGCCATATTTGTAAAGACAGCTTGTGTTCTAAGTAGTCACTATATTGTCAGCCATATTTGGAAATGATATTAGTATCATCATTTCTCTCGCTGCCTCTGTGTATCATAACAATCAGTTTATTTGGAATTTTTGTGCTTTTTGTTTTTTTTTTATCTAGCCTTTATTTAACTTGAAAATACGCTCAAACGCTAAATGTTATGGTCAGATTTATTTGCAATTTGCTACTCACCCGGGAAATATTATTATGATGGTCAGCCTAATACAACTGCTTTCTAATCTGGAATGTGGAATTATTACATAGGATGATGATGATTAACCATAACTGGTCATGTACTACAAGTCTATGGATCATAAGACGCACGGATGCCACATTTGAATTGCCCTTAAAAAGGGGAAAAGATGTTGTCTGCCTCTGTCTCCTGTGGAAGTGTTTTTGTATTTTTTGTGAGGATCTTATTTTCACTAAGTTTTCAAGTTGAGCTGGACTCGGAAAAGTTACTGCTTCATAAGAGATGTGTTTTGGGGTTTAACGCTGGTTGTACTTGAAAATAAGCACAATAAAATGTATAAGTAAATGTTAGAACTCACCAATATTTTTACGATATCACTATAATTTTCATAATAAATGTTTTTCAGTATATCTTCAGTCTTCGCATAGACGGCCACGCTTATAATTATATGACATATATTCAGCCAGCTGGTCCATGTGGAGGCTGATGATACGTTATTTCAAAGAGTAAACTTTAATCAATTTTAAGTTCTCCCTAAGCCTTGAAACTTACAGATACATCACTTTGTGAGAGAAGGCTGATAGTATATGATGTCACAATTTTCTGTTTCTTGGCAGACTTCTTCATTGTAGAGTCTTTGTAATTCTTGATACTTAGTATAATTATGTTAATTCAAAAAGTAAACTTTATTCAACTTTAAGTTCTCCATAAGCTTTGAAACTTATACATCACTTCGTGAGGAGGCTGATGGTATATGATGTCACATCTGTCTGTTTCTTGGCAGACTTCTTTACAAGTAGAGTCTTTAAAATGTTTGGTACAAAAATTATCTGATTCAACTTACTCTTTCAGTTTGATATTACATCGTTCATCCTGGTTGGCATATGGTGTGGTTAGAAGCAAATATGAAGCTCAATTTAAAAAGAAAAAAAGATCATCTTTGCTGTTTACGTAATACAAGGGGTAATCCAAAAGTCTCTGCTCTGTGCTTGACAGACTGACATATAGAGACTTTTCAGGGGCGCTTTTAGACTCGGCTGCACTGGAGCCATTGCACTGACTCCCACCTGGTCGAATTCAAAGGTGATCGAGGGAAATAACACCTACAATATGTCTACAGGATTTCGTGAGCACAGTCCAAGCTTTTGTAGGCACAGTCCGGGGACTTTTGGATCGCACCTTGTACCAGTATTGGTATAAAGCCTCGTTTATGGAATATCACATTATATGTCAGCATAGATTGTTATATGTTGCAGTCAACTCCGCGTAATTGCAGTCTAAATATTCGCAACTTCTGCTTATTCAAACACTTTCCATTATATTACGGAATATTATATTTCGGTACATAGGAGTCAATGGTTAATTGCAGTTCCTTTTAGTCACAATTGCTTTCGTGTTCCCGAGGAGTTGCAGTTGCAGTTAAGCAGAGTTGACTGTTGTGCCATTCATTCTCACAGTGAATATAGATTTTGATTTTGATTTTGTCCACTCTTTAGAAGAATCTCCGATTAGGAAGCTTATCCCAGGAGATCAGTAATATGCCAAACAGCCAATATCTTTATTCTGCAACTTCAGTGTATTTCTCTTTCTTCCTCAGCTTTTGTGTCTTTTGAAATTTATTTTGAATATGTTTTATGAGACAATAAAACTTTATTTATACTGCAGTACTGATGGATGTTTTAAAGTATGTGATATAATTTTAGATATGTTGTTACAGTCGTAGGCAGATTCCATGTCACAGAGATGGGAATTTTGTAAACTGGGCTATTTTCAAGCTTGTTAAAACCCAGTACATCTATCAAAGTTCACAGAGTAAGTCATAAAGTCATTGGTTAAAAGACAACACCAAACCTTGAGATTGGCGTTATTTTCCTATGTTTCTCATACAGCTTTACCCAGCCTCTCCTGAAAAATCTCACTTAAATGAGACAGGCGTTTATGAGATTATGATCCCTTGACCAATTACAGAACTAATGATTGGTCGAAAGATAATGGAGCTGATGTTCATTGGAAGGACAGTTGTAGTTGTAGTTGGTTAACTCTTGTGATGCTATAGTAGAACCAGTTCTCACCTTCACTTCACTTCACTGTGCTGGGTGCAACAGTAGAACAAATTCGCATGCAAGTTTAAAGACAGTGAAAGTGATGGTCGGTTAAGGGACAGTGGCGTGCATGGTCAGTTGAAGAACAGTGGTGCTGATGGTCAGATGAAGAATAGTGATAGTGGTGGTTGATGGACAGTGGTGGTGACTGTCAGGTTGATGGATGACACCATACATTTCAAATGTATTTTAGGAGTATGAGATTTATACCCCACCGGGATGTATCGTGCATCATACATTGTTTCTGGTAACATTACCCAGAGTGTATAGTCTTGTTACTTTATATAGACTAGTCATTGACGTCATGTTGAGTTTAAGAGGTGAATGTAATATTTTTTTAACAGCGTGAGCAGCACATTGGTACAAGGGAGTCAAAAGAAACAAACTCGTTTTTTTTTTTTTCGTTGTTTTATTTCCTTTCTTCTGTAGAGGAAGCTGGGCTGACTGGTTTGTGAGTCGAACTTAAAATCTGAAGACTGTCGTGGCTAAGCCTATAGTCTCATATCCAGGCCAGTGCCCCTCACGCAGCTTCATACTATCATTATCCCAGCAGGCCTGATTATTCTAGAACTTTCTCAACTCCCTGGANGGGGGGGGGGGGAACGCGTAAGAGCATTTTTTTTCCTTTAATGTGATGATCCATTAAACACGTTATCTTAATCCTCATGATGCAGTGATAGAATGTACATGTATTACCGTTCTCTCGTTTAGCTTGAATGCGGCAATAGAATAATATAGGGCCTGCATATATCTCCCCAACTAACACACTATCTTGGGCCAATATTGGTCCGATGTTGGGCAGTCTCGGCATATATATATGCCGTCGTATATCTCCCCAACTAACACACTATCTTGGGCCAATATTGGTCCGATGTTGGGCAATCTCGGCAATTTTGGGCCAAGATGGGGCCATCTCGAGACCAAAATGGTAGCCGAGTTGGATTGATTTCAAGAGGAGCGTGGAAAACCAGCCGAGCTCGTTAGTGTCACCACCAAGATGGTACGAACTTGAAGTGCCAACATTTTAGGCTAATTTGACAAAATCGGCATACTAAGTTCAGCCCATCTTGGCGGCGACTCCATCTATCTTGATCCTACACTGTGCCGACATCGGCCTAAGTTGGACACCTATGTTGGGCCTATCTTGGCAGCCAAAACTGAGCCAAGCATAAAAGTGAGGTTGCCATGTCTTGGCCCTGTATTGGGTCGATGTCGGCCTAATTGAGTGCCTATCTTGAGCTCATCTTGGCAGCCTATATTAAGCCAAGATAGAAGATAAGATTGCTACGTCTTGGTCTTTTATTGGGCCGACATTGGGCCTAAGTCCGCAGGTATGTTTTGCCCATCTAGGTAGCCAAATAGGGCCAATACTGGCACACTGCCCTCAAGATAGCCTGTCAAAAGCGTGCAAAGACCGGGCCAGTATGCTCATAATAGTTGAAAGCAAGATCGTGCGATGATGTTGATGATAGTTGAAAGATGAAGCCAAGACGTGCGAGATAATCCCAATATTGTA
The DNA here is from genome assembly GCA_033807755.1 of Ellobium chinense. Classification (NCBI taxonomy): domain Eukaryota; kingdom Metazoa; phylum Mollusca; class Gastropoda; order Ellobiida; family Ellobiidae; genus Ellobium; species Ellobium chinense. The sequence goes on along the minus strand of JAWQUT010000255.1, from coordinate 1,084,709 downwards.
CAGTGAGTTGCCAGTGGGAACCAAGACTGAGCAACAACGGTCCTTACATCTAGCAGTATCGCCAATGAGAGCCAAGAGTGTCAGTCTCAGTGTGATACTGTCCATGTGAACCAACACTGTGCCAAGATGGTCCCAATGTGGCATCGCCCGTTGGAGCCAAGACTGTGCCAAGATGGTCCCAACATGGTGCTGCCAGTAGAAGCCGAGATTCTGCCAAACTGGTCCCGACGTACGGTAGTATTAGCACTGGGTGCCAAGACTGTGCCAGTATGGTCTTTATCTAATAGTGCCAGCCAAAGTCAAGAATGTGCCAAGATGATTCCAATATAGTCCTGCCAGTTGGGGCCAAGACTTGCCAAGACGGTCCCAATCTGGAACTGCCAATAGGAGCCAAGACAGTGCCGAGATGGCCCCAATTTGTAATTGTCAGTTGGAGCCAAGACAGTGCCAAGATGGTCCCAGGATAGTAATGCCAGCTCGAGCCGAGACTGTGCCAATATGGTCCCAGGATAGTAATGCCAGCTCGAGCCGAGACAGTGCCAAGATGGTCCCAGGATAGTAATGCCAGCTCGAGCCGAGACTGTGCCAATATGGTCCCAATATGGAACTGCCAGTAGGAGCCTAGACAGTGCCAAGATGGCCCCGATATAGTAATTGTCAGCTGGAGCCAATGCGAAGGGGAACCCAAAGTAGCTAGTGGGGAGGCTATTTAAGAGAGAAAACAGGAGGGATTGGAAGTAGAAAAAGGGAGCCAATCGGTGAGCTTAGATAAACTAATAAAAGAATCAAAATAAACAAAAAACAAAAATTCTCACAGCGAACTTGACTGCTAGCCCGGTGAGGAGG
>JAWQUT010000255.1:1076273-1082932 GCA_033807755.1 Ellobium chinense | reverse complement strand
AGACTGTTTCATAACTATTTCTGGGTAACCTCAGTGATTCTGTGATAGAATATAATCTACCGTCCGCTCGCCATGTTTGACTGCGGCAATAGAATATATATACGCATTTTTGTGATGGGGTGACACTCTTTTTTTTGGACTTTTTTTTTGTTTGTTTGTTTGTTGAAAAGTAAAAATGTCTCGTCGCAGATGCGTTTATTATTAAAATTGCTGCTTAATAAAACCTTCATCGTGATATTTCACACTTGTACTTTTACGGTATTATGTGCAACGCGAAGTGGTGGTATTGGCCTAAACACCCGGGGTTTCAAACAGTCAGCTGGGTGGATGAAAGTGCCAGATTACGTTTAAAAAAAACCAAAACACCTCGCTATACCCCTGGATTGGTTACACTACTGTTTTCCTGCCAGCGGCGCCGCCTTGTACTACTTGTCAGCGTATTGCCCTAGCCCGATCTGCTAACAACAAATATGACTCATAAACAACCAACCCTAAAAAGTAGGCCCTATACCAGGAAGTATAAAACTCCTGGTGGCTGCTCCAATTCTTACGACGTAGATTTTCAGCTGCAAGTAGTTAACTATACTTTCAGCGACCATGGCTAATCATATTTTTAAGGAGTTTGGCTGAATTGTACGGGATTTGCTTCGTACACACTGAAGGAAACAGCAAGCAGTGACTTACATTACGTAGCGTTTGCCTGAAGCAGGGGATTTAAAAATTTCCATGGATACACTTAGTCGCGCTGATGACTGGTTTTAATGAACTTTGTAAGTAGCCCACATTTATTTTCTAATTGCGTTTGTGCGGACGTAATTTGTCTAATTTTGACAAGCAGTTTGCTGAGATAATAACCAACAATATCCAGTCTTTACTATGACTGCTTATGTGTACGTGTTGGGGAAGGGACTCTTTACTCTCTCTCTCTCTCTCTCTCTCTCTCCTCCCCACCTACCTCTCTCTCTCTCTCTTTCTCTCTCTCCCCCTCTCTCCTTCTCTCTCATTACCTTACAGTTTAGGAATTAAGGACGAAAAGCACTTTTCATCCAAAAGCTAGTAATTAAGGGTATTACTTAGCTGCTTTCCATGATTATAAATACCAAGACGGGTCACTCTACTTAAAAAAAACGGCCACACCACCATTAGGGTATGACGATGCCAATGTTTTTTTTCACTGTTTTAGGTTTGACACCTCTCATTAACGTATCCACACATGTTGTTTAGCTCTTTGACACAACAAAAATGTCCCTAAACCAACTAGCTTTTGAGAACTTAAGCAGTGAAGCAAACTACCTAATATTTTAGGCCTTTTCACTCAGTAAACAGGGTAACGTTACCCCCCTAGCAAGAAACACAAATGTTATACTTGAATGGCTAAACCTCATCTAATCTGAGTCTACACATGCATTTTCACCTATCTAAGCCTTTGAAATTAAAATCCATCTCACTTCCCCTCTTCCCATGGCCAGTTTTTCTGATTGTATAGGGACTATTTAAAATTGCATATTTTTAAGCCAGGTGCTATTGGCATCTTTATACCTTAAGCACCACCTGGTGGAGAGAAGGTGAACATCGCTCTCACAGGACATTTACTGTTGAGGCGTATAGGCTCTGTTTCCAGACTAAATCTTGATCTATCATTCATTCAGTTTCAAAAACAAAATGCAGAACGTTCTGATATTAACTTGTATTTTGTTTTGTCTTAAGCTCAACGTGTACCCTTAGATTTAGAATTAAAGCTTGTAAACTTTGAACTGGTACACTTTGGGCGAAAATTTCGACAACTTCCAGTGCATCAATGTCTATGAAATTTTGGATGCGACCTTATATTTGAAAAAAAAAAACCACAAAAAACCGTCATAACTCATCATGATCGCAAAATCTGTTTGTTTTTTTTGCGCTTACTAATAACCGCGACCTTTGATACGGAGTTCAAGTTATAGATCCAGATCGACACTTGAGATCTAGATCAAAGTCACTGATCTATCAGGCGCTGTGAATACTGCAGTTTGTTATGAAGTCAGAGCGCTACACTAACTTCTAGCTTATTTCAAACAAGCCAAAAAAAAAATTAGACTACACATTTAGATGCAATTTTAAAAAATGGCAGCCTAAACACAAAAGTAACTAGACTAAGAAAATGTCAGTATCGCGAAGCATTTGTCACGGAGGAAGTCAAGCCTCCGAATGGGGAAACACAAGACCAGCTATAATAATGTCTAAACTAGACTAATTTAAATAATTTTATAGTTTAATAACATCTCTTTGCACTGGATTATTTTCATAAGCGTATCAGTTGCTGTCTCGTGTTGATGAATGAACACAACAGATATACTAATGCATATAGACCGTTCACTATAGGCCTTGCTTTTACCCCAATGCATAGAGGTCTGAGCATATCTGCAACTTTTGAAAAGCGTACCTGGCCTATGTGATGGTAAAAAAATAAATATATCTGCCTACTTGTCTCTCTACCCATGTGTTCCTTTTATGTCTAGATATGTGCCAATTGATAACAAATGGAAAGAGAGAGATGTGTGTGTATGTGTTTGGGAGGGGGGGGGAACTATGGGATGGGCGATGGACTCTTTATGTGTAGCATGCCTTGTCAAACAAGTTCTCGTTGCTGCTGCTGATATCATAATAGTCTTTGTGGATGGTAGGCTCTATTATGTTTTGTTTGTAAGCTGCTTGTGATTACAGCCCGTAATATTGTCAGGTTTTGTTTTGTAATTTATGTAGTCTGGTGTATTAAATAAAATAAGATTAAATAAATAAGATTTAGAAAAAATACGAACAGTCTGAAACGTCTACACTTGGTCAGTAAAAAATATCTAGCTGCTTTACCTGTAGACTAGCTGGTTCCTGGGGAGGCCAGGTCTATGCATTGGTCAAGATTAAGATGTTTACTAGCCCTCCGCTAGAAGGCGTCAAAACCAGGCCGTGATTGCCTAGAGTGTCCCGTCTTGTTTTTTGCATAGTAGTTGGAAGGTCGGCAGATTGGTTACAAGCAATTTGGAAAGATTCATTTAACAACATTAAGACTGTTTGAAATACTAGTCTATGCTGTGTCAATGTTATGACAAAGTCGGGACCAAAATTTTGCCTTAGTGTCAGTTTGAGGTTGATGGAAATAGACCTTAAGTACAACAAATGTCACTGATACAAAAACTAAACAAACTAGAAATACAGGAGACGTCGCAGTATTTTTAATTTACGAGTTCTTACATGTATTGAAAGCATAACGAGCAAAAACAGATCACAGAGCTGGATCGCATTGTAAATGTCAGCTATTTGGTGAAGGTATTACATTCAACACATACGGGTGACGTGTACTCTGACTGATGAAAATTCAGCACGTTATGTGACACGTCCTACTGACTGGATCCATCACTATCATATAACAATTGTAAGGTAATTTATAATATCTGTTGGCACAGGCGAGAGTAATACTATAGTCTATCTTTGGTATACTATGCATTCTTATCTACAGATACGCTGAAATAATATGGCAGAGTGCGGAGAAACCGGCTCGCATGCGACAGAGGCATCAGTAAAGACTAAAGACAGGAGACAAAAGGCTGGCATTGAGCAAAGTCTTCATGAACAAGCAGATTCAGCTGGGGGTCAGCCAGCAGGCGCTGCTGGAGCAGCCTGTCCTGCTGGTAAGAAAAGGCCTGTATATTTTACAGTGTTAAAGAGACAGGGGTAGCTATCTCCTTCATAGCCTTGAAAATCCACATGGTTTTTTTTTCTCATAAATTTTCAACCCCACACGTTTCCTTCGCCCAACACTTCCGACAAAAGTGCAGCTTGAAAGTTGGGAATTCCACAAGGTGAGGGCCATCGTAACCAGTCTTCCCTTTAATGCTTGCCTGAAACGTGATGACAGAAAATGAAAGGCAAGCTAGCACTCGTGATGCAAAGACAGTTATCCGCATGCGAAATCTTTCAATGGTGCTAAATTGTATGCCTTCTTTAATATAATCTACATAAGTCTTTTGTAAAGCCTGTGATTAACTGCCAGACTGTAATCGCAGTGCTGTAATCTTAGTAAAGATAAATATTTCATAAAAGGAGCATCTGTTTGAGCACTGTCTGAGTCGCTTTATTAATGTATGTATAGCCTATAGTTATGGTTGTTTGCTGTATGGTTTTGTGAGCTCTCACTGGTCTACATCTGTGTCATTATAAAATTATCATTTGCTTGAGGAGCACATTTAATTTATTAAGACGTTGCACAGATTTGAATGACATTTAGTTATTATCTCAGGCAATCTTTTCTGTGCTTAGGGGCTGAATGAATGACTGAAAAAAGGAAGGAAAGAGGGAGGAGAGCAAGGAAGGAAGACAGGAAGGAATGTATATGACAGTAGAAAGAAATTGGGCCAGTAGAAAAAGAAAGAGGGAGGCAATAGTCAATTCTTTTCTGCTGGGCCGCAAAAGATTATAGTTACAAAAGGGCTCGTTCATTATCCTTTGATACTCCCGAGTCCCAACAGCGAAAATCACATTGAGGTGTGACTTCTTTAAATTCACCGTAAAAGACAATCTCTGATGGAACTTAAAGGCCCTTTACACGTGCAGTCTGACCTGACAGTTTTGCCTGCACAGATAAACCTTGAGGTAAAACTGCGCGTGTGAAAGCCAAAAATCAAGCACTGCTTGGTATTTTTTTCGTCCAGCTGATCTCCTAAACATCCGGTGGCGGCTTCCTTTGAAGTTTTTTTAGAGTGGGATTTTTTTTTAGGGTAAATAAACAAATAAATAAATATTCATCGCGTCGTTAAACTAATTGCATGTTCGTAATCAGCGTATCAAAATTAGCAAAGTCTAAGCGTACACGACTCGATTTAAGGCTTTGTTTCCAAAAGAAAAAAAATCAATAATTAAAATGTCCCACACTGCTTCACACTAGCATTGAACGTGTGCAGTGTGTTTAGATTACACACTAGTATTGTATGTACTGTAGATTTCCACACTGACAACTTGGTCAAAGCAGAAGATTCTTGGCTTTATTGAATTTTACCGATCGCATGAATGTCTTTGGAAAATTAAATCAAGAGATAACAGTAAAAGATTAATGAGGAAACACAGTTACCGAGAACGCATTAACTTTGTTGGTGTTCAGACACACACTCACATACACGCTTTATAGATGCACTCACTACGCATACAGAGAGTCATCATGACGAAAAAGTATCGTGTAGACGGAACGATCTGAAGACAAACCTGAGAAGGTCGGTCTTGTAGCACAACGATTTCGATTTAACTGTACGTGTAAAGGGGGGCTTTACATTACCGGCGTATTCTTGAATCCGCTAGGTGGCGCACCAGATGTTCAGGTATACTTCACGTTCTTCACTATGTGTCCATTATAACGTTCAATATCAACTTCACGTTCTTCACTATGTGTCCATTATAACGTTCAATATCAACTTCATGTTCTTCACTCTGTGTCCATTATAACGTTCAATATCAACTTCACGTTCTTCACCCTGCGTCCATTATAACGTTCAATATCAACTTCACGTTCTTCACTCTGCGTCCATTATAACGTTCAATATCAACTTCACGTTCTTCACTCTGCGTCCATTATAGCGTTCAATATCAACTTCACGTTCTTCACTCTGTGTCCATTATAAAGTTCAATATCAACTTCACGTTCTTCACTCTGCGTCCATTATAACGTTCAATATCAACTTCACGTTCTTCACTCTGTGTCCATTATAAAGTTCAATATCAATAGCATAACTAGCTATTTCATAATTCCATACAACAAAATTCATCCTAGGGGTTCCAGAGGCTTAGGCTCGTCAGTTCATGCGAAATTTGGCACCCCACATCTGGCAAAGAAATTAAGATCAGTCCTTTGAAATCAATCTTCGTCAGTATGCATAAGAGCACTAAATGCGACCATCTGTTGGCCACAAACTTGCATACAAAGTATTTTGTTCTCTATCTTTGTTAATTTCAAAACGTTCCTGATATTTTAATACCATCAGCATCACTTTGAACGTGATGGAAAATTGTTTACAATATCCCAGAGAATATTTATATGCAAACAAAGGCCTCTGTAGACAATAGTATGTTTACAGTTGGTTTTCCAGATATACTAAGTGAAAGAGCAGAAAAGGGCGAGAAGGTTCGAGAATTACTTTTCTTCACATCTGAGGAAAATGACCCCTTCAGATGACCTACTAACCCAATTATCATGACAGAGGATATTCTTATTTATTAAATAAGGGTGGTAATTGTAAAAGATTTGAAGCTGAAATAGCCTTGACTAAAGATTACATTAAAAAGCAATTGCTTATATCTGCCCTGGGAGCAGAGATTAAACACATATTGGAGCATTGCAGGGTTATCACGCTGACCTCAGGCTGTCCGTGTGTCATGATAACTCAGTACTGGCGATAACATCCACTGAAAGAACACATGTCTGTCACATACACCAGTGCATCCATCGAAAGCACTGCTCCCTGAATGTTATTCTTCTCTACACTTTTACTTAATTAAAAAAGGTCGCACATCTTTTCCCTTCTCCCTTTTTTTCTGTCTTTTCTCCAAGTTTTCCCTTTTATTTTTCTCTCTCTCTCGAAATATTTTATCCTTCATTCCCTCACTTTCAGCCCAGTTCTAGTCCTCTTTCGTCCGAT
>JAWQUT010000255.1:1057461-1071087 GCA_033807755.1 Ellobium chinense | reverse complement strand
ATATATATATATATATACACACACACACACACACACATGTATATGTATTTATTTATTATTTTATGAAAACTCTGTCTCAAGATACAGCAGATGTTACTTCACCACCAAATAGCACGCATTTACCTAAGACACATTGACGCACAAAGTTAAAGTGAGGATTTCAATAATTGTGTCTTAAGAATAAGTTACATGAAATTAAAAGAAAGGGCTAATTCTCAAAAAGATAAAATGAGAACGAAATTTTACAAAATAAAATGCCTCTATTAATGTATCGTAAATATAGGCGTATATGTGAAATCTGGCGGTGAAGCACCAACTTTGAGAAAATCGTTTCCTAAGAATACTATGGTGCACAATTTTCCATGCAAGTAATGGACCACAGTAATACTCTATAATCTGCATTAAAGACTTGTGTATATACCATTTCGGGAAGGTATATTATGACTTCTGTGACGTTTATGTCATAATGTTTGCGGCAAGAAAAATTATCCATATATTACTGGCGTGAGAACAAATGTATATGCCTGTTATCACAAATTATCGTACTGATAACGACTACTTCTCTCGCCAGGCATTCTGTTCGCTTCAAAATAGTTGCAATGTACTTTACCGTCCGTCCTTATGTTTTATCTAATCATAACAAGCCTTCACTCCCCTTAACTTGCAGAATGAATAGCCATAGTTATGAAACTAACGCTTCTGCCGAGTGAGAGAGGGAAAGGGGAAGAAACGGGGGAAGGTGGCTGATACAGAAATTTCAAGTATGCGATACTAAGCCTCCATACTCTACGTATCGAAAGTATCAATTCCATTTCGAATTATGATACTTAGTCTCGATAAGCAGTTCGATACTTTCGAAACTGGGAAGACAATTGGCTAGTTTTGTACTGAGGATCGAAATTAATTGCGATACCTTGGCTAGCGTTTGACAAATCTAGGCTTTGCATCGTGAGAGCGGTAGCTCATTTGATTCTTAGGATCGAACTGGACTGAAATTAATTTCGATATCTTCGATACTTTTGATACGCCTTGACTTTGCACAAAAGTTGCTAGTTTAGTTCTGAGGATCGAAATAGGATTGAAATTTGATTGCAGTTGATACTTTCGATACCGCTGACTGGTTTTGCACTAGGGCAACTGATAGCTGGGTTGGTACTGAGGATCCTAATACGATCGCAATCGCTTTCGATACTTTCGATACGGTTCTCGAGGCTCTTTGTCATTGTTAAAGCACATACTGTTAATAGGGGTTCGAATAGGGATCAAAATAATTACTTTTGATGCAGTTCATACTGGAATGGTCACTGTGCTGGGTAAAATTAGTCAAGGCATGAAAAGGAATAATATTTTAAAGACGTGTGTGTGTGTGTGTGTGTGTGTGTGTGTGTGTGTGTGTGTGTGTGTGTGTGTGTGTGTGTGTGTGTGTGTGAAAAGGGGGTGGGGGTGGGCATCAGAAATTCTGCCTGAGTTAGACAATTATATTTGTCACCGTTTATATCGAAATTATCGAAACTATATCTAAGCTCTAGATCCTGAATTTCGATACTGAATCGAAGCCCCAAAGTACTCAAAGTATCCATACACAGAAACTCGCCAGGTATCCTGGCCGCCCGAGATTAGTCGTGATGTACTTTCCCGTCCGTCCTCATGTTTTATCTAATCACAATATGCCTCTACTCTACTATACTTGCTGAATGAATGGCCATAATTATTTTATCAGTTAATACTAAATAGTAATACAATTATATTAGTCATAATATTAAATTAATCATAACAGTAAAAAGTAAATAACATTTTATTAGAATGCTCCAGATGTGCAGAATGTGTGAGCGCGCTAAATGGTATGGCGGGCAATGATAAGGGGATAGGGAGGATGACTTTTTGCAGAGAGAATGCAATTGATTATGTAATATGTGATAAATCCATGTTGTCTTTGATAAGTACTTTCGAAGTAGGAGACAGGTGCGTCTTCTCAGATCATGCGCAAGTTCCTTTTAGCCTTAATAGTGGACCATCTTGAAGGTTTTGATAGATGAAGCTCTGGGTGGTAATATGGAAGCGAATATGATTGATGAGTGTGTAGGACAATTTAATAAGATTTTAACCGAAGCTGGTGGGGTTCAGATCAGACTTGATGCGCCTTTCAGTAGGGGAGAGGTAGGTGACGAGAAATTGCTGACTGGTACGATAGTGGGTGCAAAGGTACCCGTACAGATTTTCAGGTAGCATGTGAAAAGTTTAGAGAGAGTGGGTTGGAGGAGGATAGAAAGTACATGTAGAGCTCCAACTACTTATTGGAGAGTATGCCGTATTAAAAAAAAAAACGTGAACTTAAAAAGAAAGAATGCTAAAGAGTTATTTGATCTTAGTAAGAGAAATTCCAAGCTGTCTTGGAAAAGAGTAAAACCGGCGAAGTGGAACTTCAAAACCGAAAGTGAGTGTAATTTCTATAAACATTTTAAGCTATTGGTGAACAGGGGAACATGTCTAAGAGCAGGGCCGGTTACAGAAACTGAAAATTGGAAACAAAAAAGGATTGGGAAGGTGGTGGATGAGTTGGACTCTGCGATTGACATCGATGAGCTGGAATTAGCTATTCAAAAACTAAAAAAAGAAAAAAACTGCAGGCTATGATTGCCTTCTGAATGAGTTCATTATAAATTGGAGTCTAGCCGTTAAACATACTTTACTGTATCTGTTTAATAATGTACTGCAAATGGAATATTTTCCTGAGATTTGGTGTGTAGGAACTATTATCCCTATCTATAAAAGTGGAAATAAGGGAGATCCCAACAATTATAAAGGAATTACACTGATGAGCTGTCTGGGCAAGCTGTTTACAAACATTCTTAATAATAGACCTGGATCATAGGCGGAGACAAAGAAAGTATTATAATAGGGTGCAATATGGGTTTAGAAAACAGAGGGATAGTACCGATTATATATTTATTCTTCATGGAGTAGTCGAAGCTTTGAAGTCTAGGAGGAAATTTATATTTTGCGCCTTTCTCGATTACGATAAGGCTTACGATTACTTAGAGAGGGCGGCAATGTGGTACAGGATAGCGGGGCAGGGGGTTGGCTCAAAAATTATAAGACTCCTACAGAATAAGTATTCTAACATCAAACTGCGTTCGGGTGGAACATGACAAGATGTTTATCCACTGCTCTGAAGTACAGTGATGGTTATTAGCACATATTGTATTTAGACATAATGGGTTGTCAGAATTCAAGTTTCAAATAAAGGTGAGGCGAATCCGGACGAAGTATTCGGATTGACTGATTGGGAGAGTAATCAGTTCATCCGGATGAAGGATTGGCTTATCCGGATGAGAAACTGCGCGTCAGCAGTAGGGCGAGTTCATTGAGATATTGAGACAGCGTTTGGGGGTGTTTGTGAAGTGCGGCAATTTCCACTCGCATTCCTATCACTGGAGGAGATGCTGAAATCACCAGTGTTTAAATTCCGGAATGGTTTCGTCCAAGCTCTTCCATTTCACACTTATGACGCGTTCACAGCAGAGATCTTTTTTCGTGCATTTGTTTCCTGCTCGTATGTTAGACGAACGACAGCTACGTGTTCACATTCCTGCCCGGTCGTGACAGTGCATTATGCCAATATTAACGTCAAAGCAAAAATTCTTGTTTTGTTATGGTTAAAGAGAAAAGAAAGCTGGCAAAGTACTGGGTGGGGCCGGGGNGGGGGGCATCCCATTAACGCTAACAATGGACATTAGGTTGGCCAATTTATCAGTTGGTACCACAAATTTTGACAGATGAAGACAAATGTTTGTCACTGGTTATTGCCGCTGAGCGCGCCTATCACATCAAAACAAGAAAGTTCACGGGTCAAAGTTTAAGGAGGCGGTACAAAAAACAATCTCTGATGTGAACGCGCGGTTAGTCCTCACACAAGAATCGTCTGAGATTCGGACAGTAATCGGATTGTCCGGATGAAGGTCACGGGGCTATTGCCTCACCGCGAATCAGCAGTCGGGCGAGTTCACTGAGGTTATCAATGCTAAACAGCATTGGGGGAGGGGGTGTGTGTTAACCCCTCTGTGATAAGGTATAATTGCGGTTTTCTCTCATTACAACCTTATCACCACTATGTAAATTCATAACGGTTTCGCCCAAGCACATTATCATTGAAAACAACTTTTCCACTCGACACGTGACTAGTCCGGCGCCGTCTGACTCGTTCTTCCATCTGCAAGCCGACTGTGATAAAGGAGAGGATTGTCTTGGCTCCTGTACCGTAGACAAAGGATAACAACCGCGAAGCTTCATCCGAATGAAAATCCGGATTGAGAGGGTTCTGTAGGACCGTAGGACCGTAGGACCGGAGTGGATTTTCATCTGGTGTTACAAGAATTTAATCCGTCTCAGCTCTAGTTTCAAATTTATTTATTTAGGCGAAAGCCAATTACATAAAATATAATGTCACATCAATACAAAAAAAATGAATAGTAAGAAAAAAAATATGCATAACTATCACTTCCATTTAGTCATCGACATCTCTGTCTCTTCTCCTTCTCTCTATCTCACTCTCTCTGTACCACTCTCACACTAACATTCTCTTTAGAAATGGCAGCTGCCGCTGGCACAATTTCCAGTCACCAAGCTTAACATTTGGGTCACTGTCGAAATGTAAGTTGCTACTTGTATGTCATCTTTTCCCCGGAGGCTAGGTGTTCTTATTTTTAAAGGCCTTTTTTTTTCACATCTGATTTTTAACTGTTCCATTGTTATTTGCATTCTTCCATCCTTGAGTGCCCAATTAAGAGCACTCTCTACAGGCAGCATGGCCGTGTGGTTTGTGAGTCCTGCTCAGAAATTGAAGACTGTCAAGTATGACGTTTATGTGTCTGACTCGCTGACCAGGCGGTTTACGCAGTAGTGTCCTTGGAAAAGACACTTCATTTCCATTTCTCCACTCGACTCAGGTGTAAATGAGTACATGGCTTTAGAGCTTAGAGGACCAGAGCGCTAAATCGCTGGCGACCAGCAATGACTTTGCTATGCATTTTCTGATGTGTAATATTATGTATTTACATGTATGATGTATATTGTCCTATGTCTTTGTATTATAAATGAGATGTATAACATTGTAAACCAAATTCCCTACGGCGTAAATAACGTCGTATTTTCATTTTCATTTTTTAGAATTAAGCTTATAGTGCATTACTATGATGCCCACTGCCTTTTCTATCCAGTAAATTTAACGTGCAAAATTTTTCACCCAAATTCTAAACAGTCTTCTTTTTTTTTTTTTTTTATTCTGTCGTGGGTTTTGATCTTAGGGAAAAAATCACATCAAATGACACTCATTACTTCACCACTAGATTTCAAACATGTATCATGAGGCAAATTAATGCATATCACTACAAATGTATTTCATTTTTCTAAGTTTAGTTCTCTTGATACCATCTCGAGAGACAAACTTTCCCCTTTGTTCCACATACGTTTAGACACAAAATATTGAATATTTCTTTGTAGTGATACGTATATATATGTCTTAGATACATTGTTTGAAATCTTGGATGATATGACGACTGTGTTTTGAGATAACGTTTTCCTAAAATCATTACCCACAACAAGAAATAACAACTGCATTATTTAGCACGTTGGTGCGCAATTTTTCATGCAAAATACACTGAATTAGAAGACGGCAGTGTGCACAACAGTAATGGATATTGTCTACTTTGTTAAAGTTAAGGATGCCCGTAAGAGCGAAATCAACTGCCAACAATTTGATTTGTTCAAAGCTAATTGTTGTGTTTCCTATCCAGGTGTGTTTGAGTGTGAGCTGTGGACAGAAGGGTCAGAAGGGGGCTTGGAGTGGAGGAGATATGAAAAACACCCAGGCCATGAAGGCTTTTTCCCTGCCACTGCGTTTTGCATCAAGAACCTACCACGAGGATACAGAGATCCAGTATTTCTCCTTGCAATCTATGCCTTATGTGGCCTGACAGGGAGAATATGTGTCAAATACACAAGTGACAAACGACCCGACGATGACCCTTTCTCCAGGTTCAGAGGTCGTCGCATTGCTCATACGGGATCTGGGTTGGTTCAGAAACTCATTTGCAATAAGAGTTTTTCAACCTCGGAAGTTCCACTCTACACAATTCACGATGGCATTGATGATATGACCGACACGGCTATGATTTCTTTAAATCACCGCGGTAAGCTTAGACAAAGAGAGCTTACGAGAGCTGTGGAGAAATTTACACCAAGGTCTTTTCAAAAACCTAGAGCAGAAATGTTTCAGCTTTTGAAAAAGACATTACCATCATCATCGTCGTCGAGTTCATTGGCAGATTCATTATCTACCGATACATCTGAAGATAGTGATAGCATTAGTCAGGACAAACGTAAAAGCACATTACAGAGAGTCAAGAGACATTTTTCAAGACAGAAAAGGCATGTTAAGTCGTTCGTACGTAAGCTTTTTCATGACACGACAGAATCTGATTCCGATTCATCGACGACTTCCACTTCCGACGATACAATTGATGAAGAGGATACCCAATCTTCTTTCCCGGAGTTTTGCGATAAACCTGCAATTCATAATAACTTTTTATGGATAAATGTTGATAAGTACAGTTTTCAGGATGAAAATTCCATTAAAATGTTCTTGGCGAACGAGATCATCGAAAAAAATCTGTCCGTGCCATTTAATGCCGAATTGCTGAATGAAGATGACTATATAAGACAGACAGCCGTCATTTTGGCCGATTTCCATGCTGTTGATGACGACAGTGATAACGACGAGGATGATGATAATGCTGATGGATGGGTGGAGGTATCTGGTGTCAAGTTGACAGATCAATCCAATGATGACAAAGTGGACTATATGACACCACCGGCGGGTATGTGTTCTCAAGACGACATTTCCTCTTCTAATAGCGATGTTGATTATGACGATGATAGTGATAAGCCGGTCAATAGAAAGGGCTTCCTCGGAACATTCAAGAAACGTATGTCAAAAGGTAAGAAGCGTATCAAGTCACTGGTGAGGAAGATCCAGCATGGTTCTGATGACTACACGTCTTCTTCTTCATCTTTGTCATCTGATGATGAGGATGGTGGAGATGCTCACAGAGATGTTCATAAGGCATATGGTCGTGTCCACCCGTGTCCTTGTCCGGAATGCACAAAGTCTGGCATTCCTAGAAGAACAGGATACTATGTGAATGTTATGACTGCAAAACATGTAGTGTACGACAAAGAGGAGGCAAAACACACTGTTGTTGATTTATTTTACGAGAATGAGGACAGAAAAACTGTGAAGTCTTTGTACGGAGTAGACATGCAGTTGTTCCATCAGTCTGGTGATTGGGCCATACTTATGTGTGTAACACACAGCTATTCACTGGTGTGCAAGCTTGAAGGACTCATGGAAGAGTTGACATCTGCCCGTGAAGATATGCGAAATAAATGGATAGAGGACCCTTTAGCAGTCATATGTTCCCATCCTCATGGGTGGACGAAACAAGTGACTGTTGGGAAGTGGATCAGTAGGAAGATACACTTTGAAAACGACAGGACCAACATAACGTGGAAAGACATTGGAAAGCAAGAAATGTGGACGAGTTATCTCTATGATACGCAGACATGCAGCGGTAGTAGTGGGGCTCCAGTTCTTATCTTGGGCCACAAACCAGGGACGCGACCACTTAAGAGTGCGCTTCATCCCCATTATGGCACGGACGGGACCGGTGTGAATAAAAGTGGAATATTCGTTAGTAGATACACCATTGGTGTCTTGGATGAGCTTTTAGCGGGTGGTGGTTTGTTTAAAATGAAAAGAGAGATGGCTAGAGATGAGTTTATAGACACTGCTACATCTCTACTCAAGCACGCCATTGAGCTATTCAGGAAAGCTGAGGAGGAGGCACAGAATAGAGAAATAATGAAACTGCGGCAAAAGCGTGGAAAACGAAGAAAGCGAAGAATGAAAAAAATGGTTCGTAGGAAATTAGGTATGAAATGAACCAAGACCTGGGATTTCTATAAAAACTCTTCAACATATCAGTTAAACATGTGTGAATAGGCCAGACCACTCAGTGAACCATTGCCTGGGAATTTTGGAATATTAGCGACCCTGGTTGTGCTGAACGAGAGACGGACGAGGAAGCTAGTACGCATATAAATTCAGACCTGAAAGCCTTAATGAGGGCAACGTTTGTATGGCATTGACTGGTTAGCGTTTTAGTAAACTGTAATGACGAAAGCCAGCCCCGCTCCTCTCCTCACCAAGAACTTAGGTACGTGTTTTGTTCCCATGAGTTATCCACGCGCTGAATNTGTGGGGGGGGGGGGGGGGGGGAGGGAGGGGGAGAACTTGGAAGTTAATAAGAAGAGTTAGAATTTCTTCAGTTATACTGAAATTTCGGCAACAACGGTAGCCACCATTAATAGTTTCAAATAAGTTAGTGAAACTTGTTATCAAAGGCCTTGTGTTGAGGTAAGATGTAGCAAGAATCAAAGGTGGCATAAAGCAAATAATAATATACAGTGAAGCACATTTAAATATTTACACGTTTAGTACGTAAACATGGATACAGAGTACAGTATTTTCGGTCTCGATATTTTTTTCTCTAAGGGTAAGTGTATTATTCTAACTTCTATTCATAAGTACACTTTTGGTCTGTCCCAAGTGTGCGCATTGTCCGTGCTCCATTGTATAAGTGTAGCAAATACCACTTTGACGACATTCTGAAATTTCTTGCTCTTCCGCTGCTGCTTGAAGACTCTTATTTCCGTTGCTTTAGAATCCTACAACCTCTTCGAGGCATTATTCACAGAATAAAAGGCCCGCCCCTTTCGTTATTTCATTTCTTCCAGGGATTCCGTTGGGGATCAAACACACGTTCCCCAGAAAGCCAACCTCAGACAGTGTAACGTAGAGCTGTGAGAGATGGAGAGTGCACTGTGATGTACTCTCATACAGACAAAAGATTTGCAAGAATAACTAAGCACCTTCTAGACTTTCTGTGAGATGGTTTGATGCAATGTCTAGAGCACAGTCGGTAAGTGGAGCAGCGTGGCTGGCTCGTTAAGGCGTTAAAGTCAAGCTCTAAGAGGTCGTCTGTTTGTTTCCTGCCCTAGTCATTGACATTAGTCGTTATGGAAGTATGGTGTTTCATCTTAATTGTTCCTACTGTTCACTATTCTGGTATGGAGATGAGGTTTTTAACTTTTTTTAAAAAAGGAAAGAAAGAAAAATCCAGAGGTGCCTTCGGCAGGATTATTTTGTTTCGTCTCCATGTCTTCCTCAATGCATGTGTTTGGAACATGGATATCTGACTCTAGACTGTAAACGATAGTGAGAACCTCTCCTTTACAGATAAGACATCAGTTTTCCTCATAATACAAAGAAGCTGAAATGAAGTGTCATCATCTAAAGTTTGATAATATAACGATTATCATTAACAGACATCCTTTGCATCAAGGTGCTCTGTTTACCATGCGCTGTATGGCACTCTTGACATTGCACATCATCGGTTCTGTTTATAAACAACAATGCAAACAACGTCAAAGACTATGTGTGATACTTAGCATATTTTTCCGTCTGATTCTTTTTATCTTTACATTTTGATCCATGTATTGGAACGATGTGATGATAATAATTAGAATATATGTACTGACCTTTTAAGCGCGAGCGTCAACTTTGTTCGCATGTTGGTGGCGACTTGGGAAGCGCTATGGTTTGAACTTGTATGCTACATTATAATAAGAGTAGTGGCAAACTGCAAGGCGTAATGTTAAGACGGCCGACACTGAATCACGCGGAGAGGATTTTGTGTAGTCCGCAAGTGCCTAGAGCTACAAATTTAAAATTAAATTTTAATGTCACTGATGCCATTCCTTTATCTACGGCAATTACGCATGAGGAGCTGGGAACATGGTGTTGAGGGTGAACATTTGGCTTAAGCGTGTACGTTAGGAAACAATAATATGAGTATGCATGCAATATGAGTATTGATGTAATTTCTGAAAATCATATCATTTATGTAGGATAAGAATGTTGGGTTACTTACATTGGCATCATTCTCAAAAACCACCTGGCTTTGTGTACGAGGTAAGTATGATGGGGTGCTGGTGCTACAACTAGTGTCGTTTTCGAAAATTAATCATGTGTACAAGATGGGTTTTATAATGTGCTCGTACTTATATCAGTCTCAGTCAAAATCAGTATCATTCTGTGTACAAAGTAAGTCAAGTAAGTGTGATGTGCTTTCATTCTCACAAATTACAACATTCTGCGTACAAGGTAAGAATCCTGCCGTTCTATCACTTATATCATTCTCACTTATCATATCACTCCGTGTACAGGGTATCTATGTTAGGGGACGAGCATTAACATCGTTCAGAAAAGATATATTGTTTTGTGTATCAGGTAAGTACAATGGTATATTAGCACTGGTGTCACTTTAAAAAAATGACGTCCTCTTGTGTACAGGGTAAGACATAAGACAGATGGTGCACCAACACTAGTATCGCTGTCAGGAATTACGTTATTCTTTATACTGTATTTAATGGCTTACCAGTACTGGCATTTTTCTCAATAAATACATCATGTTGGGTATGATTATAAAATGGTGGTGTACTATCTATTTCCTCATTATCAGAAATTGCATTAACCTGGGCTTGTAAGAGATATATTGGGGTGCTAAAGGGGGGGNGGGGGGGGGGGGGGGGATTATTCTGAAGGCTTGCATTATTTTGCACACCTCACTGATATAATGGTGCACTTGCACATTTATCGTGCTCAACAACAGACTCAGTCCTACGTAAGACTCAGTCCTACGTGTAAGTATAATAAGGTATTCGCTCGTTCATTATTCTCAAACAATTTTTTGTCTCTCTGGGCACGAAAAGGGTATGATAGTGAACTATATCTGGTACTGTTATCCGAAAGTACTGTGTGCTGGACATGAAGTGGATGCAATAGGGTATTAACATTTACTTCATTCTCAGACATTGGTTCGCTCCATGTCTGGGGGTCATGTAGTTTCATCAAGAGTTCTAATAGATCAGTATATTATACAAAATTGGCATGCCGAAATTGCAACTGAAAGCAAAGCAAAGGCCATAAAAACTCGACCTAAACTAGAATCCTATTTAGATGGTCTGCCGAAATACCTTGCTTGTAGCTTAACAAAATTTACAAAATTTTTAATCACCGTTGCCAATTGCAACGGGACGATGGAATTCGCTTGCGTTTGAAGAAAGAAAATGTAGTCCATGCCATGGCGAGGTGGATGGTGACTTCTACTATCTATTTATTTGCCCTTATCTAGCAGACACACAAACATTCTTTCTAAAATCATATTAGTATAGACTCCCAAATCTCTCCAAGACGAAAAAACTCTTTGACAGACCACAGAATAAAAAAGACAAAAGCAGGACAAATTGGTGGAACCACTTTCCAAATGTTTGATGAGTTATATATATACCCAGATGTATTAAGAAAGTAAATTACATCATAAAGGATTCCACTCACCCCCTTTCACCTCAAATAAATATCTCGAAAAAATCAGGGAGAGTAAGATCTATTAAATGTAACAGAGAGAGAGATACCGCCGTTCATTTCTGCCATCAGCTGTACGTTTGTGTGAAAGGCTAAGTTTGAGATTATTTGTGTGGTAGCGTGTGTGTCTGGGTGTGCCTGTGTGTGTGTGTGTGTGTGTGTGTGTGTGTGTGTGTGTGTGTGTGTGTGTGTGTGTGTGTGTGTGTNTAGCCAAAAAAGCGACTTGCGCCGCATTTTAACTGGCTGAAATACATATTTTGTCATTATTACTATTATTATGCATATGTTCACATTCATATGTTTATGTGCGTTGAATAATGAAATAATATGTCAAGGGCAATACATTTATTAACTCTGGTAGCGGGAGACGCTTCGGGTCCAGCCTCCCACTGGCTGCTCGACCATTGTTACGGATAATGACCGTGGTGCGCGTGTTGTCTACCAGTCGGCCACCTGTCACTGGACTGCAAAATTCTACCGCAGGGCCCAGCAAGGAGATGGGTATATTGCTATGGCCGCATTCAATTGTAGTGAAGGGACAATAGAATAAATTCTCTCACAGCTTCACTAGGGTTAATATTATTACTAAGTTCTGTATCAGTATTATACACTTTCACATGTATGATTTTATGACTCACATGTTCATGTTGTGACTGCTACAGAATTTCATAGAGTGGACCAGCATACATTTTATCATTTTCACCGACCTATTGCAGTTGACATGATAACTTTTGAGTTTGATATTGGTTGCATTGAATCTATGATTAATTATGAGTCTGAGACTGCTTCTAATCAATGCTATAAAAATGTCTTTGCATTAGTGTTCAACATTTAAATATTCTTAGAAATGTGACTTTGTTTTCTTTTCTTTTCCTTTCATAAATTAAATGCTTCATCTGGACCTTTTATAGCTTACATGTAATTACATGTTTCTGTATGGGCAAGTTTCTCTCTTAAAATACTTTTTGCTTCACCCCTTGCATCGGCTAGTGTACGAAAGAAGAACCCACAGCAAAATGTACTTGAGATGGGAGATATTCTGACATAGTTTTGGCTTCTTATTGTTATGATAGATATTTGCAAATGTACTTATTGTATTTATGTCACAAATTCTTCCTGAGATATTGTTCACTGGCCATTGGCCTACAAGAAAATAAACCTGAAACCTGATTTAAAGTTTATATACTAGCTACAATATTATCATGATAAATTCCTCCCATTCAGCATCCCCAAAAAAGCCATTTTGAGAGGCATAACCACTAGAAAAGCTTAAGTGTTCTATTGACTGTAACTGGCATAAAGTTGCCTAAAATATTGCTTCGTTCTCTGCATTCTGATAAATGGAAGGAACAGTTCGACGGGAACTCAAAATGTATAAACCAAATCGAAGATCATAAATCCAGACATCATTCAGGAAGGACAGCTCAAAAGAAATTGTACTTTTCAGTAAATTTTCTTGACAAAATTGTTTAAAAAATGTACTTTGTCACCGTTGATGAAAGTCGACATAGATTCTTATTCTATGAAGTGAAAGTAAGAAGAACAATGTGTTCATCCTTTTTTTTTTCTTTCTTTTTTTTTTTCCATACATACACATTCGCATTGTTGCTCTTAAGAATCTATCATGTTTGTATTGATACACATCTTATCCCTTTCTGTAAAGAATTTGGGTGTATCACAAAGAAGTTTATTGTGTATTGATTTGCTATGTGCCATTCCTCTGTTAATGTGTCTTTTCATATCTCTGAATCATTTCATTTAATGCAACTCATAATTCTAGTAACGTATTACATCCTGTGTGCCTTATTATATGACTGTTTGAAATGTTGTCGCTAATTTTTAGAGAACTTCTTTTTAGAAGTATATGATAGAGTTGAAATTTATCATGATTATTTTTCAAACGAAGTTTGCTGTTGCAAAGTTTGAAAAAAATTCTGTTGATTGTTGGCAAAGTTAGTGCGCTTTTGGAGGAGGAGGGGTGCTAGCCTGAGAAGGTTCTTTAAATTACTTAGAATTTATTTATTTCATAACTGAGTCCTTTCCCCCTGTTTACTACGAGGGAGTTTGGGGGGAGGGGGGGGGGG
>JAWQUT010000255.1:1025453-1055866 GCA_033807755.1 Ellobium chinense | reverse complement strand
ATATATATAAATATATATATATATATATATATATATATATATATAGTCACAATTTGATGCTCTGCATAACCATAAACGTGTTTATCCACCATAAAACGCTAGGCCTAATTCAAACTGAAATGCACTGGCAGTGAACGCCGGGCCATACGTAATAAAACAACCAAGGACGTCACCAGGGACTTCAGGCAAACGGACACCATTCTGTCCTCTCTTGTATTTTCACCATCTGCCTCTTTGAAATGATCTTCCAGAAATGGGTGCCCAGCCTAGATTAGGAATGTGTGTCCATCGAGAAGTCACTGGGTTGTTATCTTGAACACTATTGTATCTAGTATTTAGATTAGGACTATGTGTCTATCGAGAAGTCACTGGGTTGTGATCTTGAACACTATTGTATCTAGTGTTTAGATTAGGACTATGTGTCTATCGATGTGTCACTGGGTAGTGATCTTGAACACTATTGTATCTAGTATTTAGATTAGGACTGTGTGTCCATCGATGTGTCACTGGGTTGTGATCTTGAACATTATTGTATCTAGTATTTAGATTAGGACTGTGTGTCCATCGAGGAGTCACTGGGTAGTGATCTTGAACACTATTGTATCTAGTATTTAGATTAGGACTGTGTGTCCATCGATGTGTCACTGGGTTGTGATCTTGAACATTATTGTATCTAGTATTTAGATTAGGACTGTGTGTCCATCGAGGAGTCACTGGGTTGTGATCTTGAACACTATTGTATGTAGTGTTTCGGGATATGCGCCCCAGACTACATGCAAAGCCTTGTATATTATTATTCGGCTGTGAGCCAGGCCTATACTTGAGATATCGTTGGGAGGAGTGTCCAGCAGGAACTGGGACCCGCATGGATACGTAACAGAAGTGACCGCATGGAGTGGGCTGAAGGTTAAGAAGCCTAATCCAATTTTCCTCTTTGAGCCAATAAACTGTTTTCTCTACTGTCACTTACAAGAAATTCCACAATCTCTAAGTCTTCTTTAATTTTGCAGAATTCAATGAGCTTATTAAAAATGATGCTCAAAATATAGATCTTGCAGTTCCTTTTCGAGTTGTGAACCGATACATCGAAAGGTGTAAACAAGCTAACCAGTTTCCTTAACGACAAGTGCTCCGCAGAGAAGGCCACACCGAAACCGAAGGGAATGACCCAAATTTCAGGTTTAATTTACAAAATCAGGAGAGAATGTAAAATAATTCGCAGGTAGGTTCACAAATCTAGGGCCCATTCTCCATAATTTTACTGTCTTCTTAAGGCATGTAACAGCATGTTATTTTCAGCCAATTAGAAGTCTGTAATCAAAAGGTCCCTGAAAGGTCGCCGTTGAGCGCTACAGGATTGTCGTCTTCCTCGTCATCGTCTTCGTCTTGTCCTCGTCATCCTGGATGTTCTTCTGGTCCTGAGACTCTCGACGCACCAGGAGCCTGTAGTGACAGGACTCCGTGAATCACAGCATTGCTGGATTCCAGATTGTTTAAGTTACGATATGTGTAGTTGTTAATAATCGTATTGTCATTTGATAAATATTGTGAGAGTCAGTGGGGGACGTACTCGGTACCTTGCCTTTCTTGAAGTTAATACATTTTGTCATTTATCGTGATTCTTATTTTGTCAAATGGGTTGTGACCGACCGTTAGTGTGGGCGTGTGTAGGTACACTAGTGCCTGAGTGTCAGGGCTATTTTTTTCTGTTCTCGTCGGTATCCTTTAAACTGTTTGAACGGTGTGTCTGTTCGTGCATTGAAGGGACTCTCGTTTATCGTTGTCTTGTCTTTTCTTTCTGTTCTGCCGTCCCTCTCTGGTGTGTGTGGGGTAGGGGCGGTTTGTGACATATTATAATAGAATATATTATTATATACATTATGCACTTTGAACAGGCAAGAAATACTAAAGTGAAGCTGGCACATGCCGACCATCTTAATATATGGAATATACAAATAACGAATGAGCTACAAAATCAATGGTGCAATGAAGTAACCTGCTGAAATTAGCCGTGGGCAAATGTGCTAACTATTTAAATTATAGAATTTTGTAATAATCATAATAATAAATCTGCATAATTATTCTTTCAAGTCTGTTCATACAAAAGATGGCCCTGCTAGCCCACTTAGGGTGAAAGTTTTGGATTTACTTGACTTCACAGACACATTGAAGCGTCCCCTCTATTTAGTGGGTATGGTAGTGGCCCGCACCTTCAGATATGACAGCTAGCAGGGGTGGGTTGTAGCTAAGCCCAGGCAAAGCTTTATGTTGCGAACTGTTTACGTGAGTTTTCCAAGAGACACGGATCGGCGTGACGTCAAAATGGTCAGATCAGATTTCCGGGTCAACGGTAGTTTTCGTAGTTCGCTTAGTGTTTTCGTTTTTTATATTCCTCGCTTATGCTGGTAGCTATAGAAAATATCTTAATAGAAATGCATTCTGGAAGTTGGCCAGGACAAGCTGATAAATAAAATACTGTAACTTGATTCAGCATCCAGCTTTGAAAATCACAAGTGTCCCTAGCACTAATAACTTGACCGTATTCAGGAATCGAACCCACAATATTGAGTCCAACACCTCTAACTGTTCGGCCACGTTGCTCCACATATAGAAAGTAAAACAGTCGTGTGGTGCCAAAGTCAGGCTTGAAGTTAATCTTTGTGATGCGATGATAGAATATGTTCTACCATCCGCCTGCACCGCGTAAATGCGGCAATAATTTTATAATATACACGCATTATTTTCTTTGTCAGTTCCGAGCGCGGTGGTAGAATTTTGCATGAAATTGTCACCTGACCGTGCATTAGTGATTTTCCATAATAATGGCTGCATAGCCAGCGGAAGGTTACAAAGAGTTAAGCTTTATCTTCACCCGTACCAGTTAGACGATAAAAACTCTCCTACACTTGTTACAGAGCAGAATAGCTGGCTTGAGATGGAAACAACCGTCTGGTTGCAACACACATTTGGTGCCTCTAGATAATCATTATGCTAATAGGCAATTACCTTTATTATGTTCAGAGATTGATTGATAGTATTAAGCACAATCACTGGTGCAATGAAGCAACATGCTGAAATTAGTTATTTCTATTACCAAGAGCTTTTTTTTTTTAGAAACATTAATTGGAAACAAGAAAAATTCAACTTAATGCCCAATAAGAATGATTGTAAATGGCCTCCAGTGTGCTGTAATTCAAATGGTAAAAGATTATCTTCAAATGTCTGGTTTTTAAATGCAAGCCATAGGAAACATTGTTTGCCTCAATATGTATATATTATGGAGAACCTAATTTAGGAAGTGTTTGTTGCAGCACCGCAATATGCGGGTCATACTGAGTCATAGTACTGCAATGCAAAATGTAGGTGACAACGTTATCAATATAAGTATCTGTGAGTTGAGCGTGGTAATTTTAATTCCTCTAATTAAAAATACAATGACATAACTCACAGGACTGTACTGTGGGGATTCTCGGTTTGTGGGTGGTCAGGAAATTAATGCCCTTTACATAAACAATCTACCTAAGTACAATGGCACCACCTTGTGGCAGTCATCCATCACACAAATTTAGTCATGTGCTAAACTTTGGAAATGGACATATGAAGAAATGGTGCTGTATCTGGGGCAGCCCTTAAGGGCGGTGCGCCTCCTGGGAGTGAAATCGTGACTGCTTGGACTAGGGACTTTTTAAGCTTTAAATTCAGATTCAGCATGGTCAAATTAGAGGAAAAATGTGGATTTTTGTTTTGTTTTGTGTACGGTTGCCATGGCAACGCCGCCATATTGGATTCCGTGTGTTGAAAATGAGCTATTTTCAAAAGCCTAAGGCTCCTAGAATTTTGAATGTGATCATTTCAAATTTTGTACACTTATAAAATAGCTCCATAAAAATAATAAATTGCATTTGTTTTTTGTTTATTCATCATACAATGTCAGTAAAAAAAAAATTAAATATGTGTGTTGACGGATGTGTATTTTTCTCAATTTTCCACCAGATAATCGACTTTTTTTCGAAAACGTGAATTAAATCTAGAAAAAAATGATGCATTTTATTGAAACACATTCTATGGGATAGATATATTCCAAATTTGAAGTCAGTCAGTTCAGAAATAAAAAAGCCTTAGGGAAAAAAGTGGAGAAAAACAACATTTTGAGAAAAACGCATTTGAAGTTTTGATAGCGCGTTTATACAAGGCTAAGATGACCATCTAGAGGTGCCTTTTCAGGGCACAAAACGGATGTTTCTAGCCTCAAAGGTTATTTTTCTCACCCCCCCCCCCCCNCCCCCCCCCCCCCCCCCCTTAAAGGCCCTGAGCGCAGAATTTGTTTTCAGTGAAGTCAGTGAGGAGGAGAGGGAGACGAAGCCCTGCTTCTGCGATGACCCGCCAGGCTGGCTGCTGCGGCTACAAAACATTTGCCTGAAGGACCAACTAGACGCAGCTTCCCCAAAAACTACCACCAGTTTTGGAAACAGATCTGTAATAATCAACAAACTGCTCTCTAAATAGTCTAATGAAAAGACTAATAAGGTCTCATAAGATTGCACAGGAGACCTTGACCGCACGATAACTTTGTTTCTTCAGGCACTGAACATTACACTAACACCCACCCACAAACACACGTNCACACACACACACACACACACACACACACACACACACACACACACACACACACACACACACACACACACATACCCTGCATTTCACACACATAATATGAGAGCCAGGTAGCAGCTGATGTTTTGTGAACTTTTAGGAAAATCTGGTTGACGAGTTGACGATGATTGTGAAAGGATAATATAAATGGATGTTTTTTGTTGTTTTTTTTTATCAGAATGACTGCTGTAGCATATGAGTGGCTGACACTTTTTTGACTATGATTCTATGATCGCATGAGAGTGTGATTAAGGGAACATTTTTGTTGAATTGCTGAATCATTGTTTTAATTCTTTTATTGCTGCTCTTCTGCCCCGTCGCAGAATGCCGTTAACTGAAATTAAGACAAGCAATTACACGTATTAGGTATACTGGTCCTAGTCGTCAGCGGTACCTGCAATTTACAGTGCTATGAGATAATGTGAAATCCCTACTTGCCTTTTCGTTTGCGATTTATCTCGAGCTAAAGTAAGCAACAGGGAGAAAGTTGAGATAATGGTGGATTTGTCTAGTGATGAGCAGCATTCTAACCCGTCTTAAAATGCAATCACAGTCATATCGAAGAAGTGTTGATGAGAGTTCGCCGTGAAGTGAGGCGAAGTTGCAACTAAGAGTTGAGAGTTGCAGAGACATTTTTTTTTTCGTTCCTGTTGATGATTATGATGCCGAAATAGTACATGTCATTGTATGATTCTCTTGAGATGTACGAGTAAGACAGAGGCGAATTGAGTTCTGTCGAATGCTGTGGAAATGGGCAATATTACTTGTGTTCTGTGTTCAGTGATGTCCCCTACCCTTAAAACATCACACCCCACACCACACACAGCACACCAGCGATACCAATTTACGGTGAAAGGACATCAATCCTCTACGATTCTTTGAGGATGCGGCATGGCCGAACTGTGTTTGACCTTACACATGAACTATGCGAAATCAGAGGACACAAGAGTTTCGGGTAGTTATCCTGTGAATTCATGACCTAGATGCGAGGAGCTGTACTGACGAGGTCATCTTTGCTGACATTGCAACAGAACAGTATGAGCATGATGGAACTTGGATAGATTGGCTAGGTGCTTCCACTAGGTGCTTCCACATTACGAAATGACTTTACTAATGTAGTACGAGGTTACTGACCGGTAGATTCGTCGTTAGATTTACCACCTGATTGAAGATTGACTGAATTGTTACAACCACATGAATGGTTAATGAACAATTTTGCATGATTTTGCTTATGAATCGTTCCTCATTACCACTAATGTGTCTACATTTTTATACATCTTCCTATTTACTCGTTAGTTGATTGGTATTGTAATGAATCGATCTTGAATTGTTGCAGTTACAAAATTTAGGTCAACTTTAATAACAATGAGTGTCATTCAAGTTAGCACGTCACGACGACAGTCAAATCTTGTTACTTACTTTTGGCTAACCGACTTACTCGCTCATTTACGCACCCTAACTATACTTCCTTGCGCTTGTTTTGATGATTCACAATCTGTTTATTCAAATTTTCTTTTGAATAATCTGCTTTTTATAACTTGCGGTGCTTTTATTTTTACTGCTCTACATGAAGCATGTCTTGGACTATGTCACACCGCACATCAGTTGTTAACGTCTACGGTCAGGATACATTTTTTTTTGTATTTTTAGTTCAGTTGTGTGACAACTTCAGGCATCAAATTGTTTGACAATTACACTCATTGAAATGTTGGACATTTGAAATCATGATGCCTCAGTGAGTTTATCTTGAAATCTTCAAAGGCAGTTACCATTGCAATTGTCATTCATTAATAGCAGTTATTTTTTAAAAACCATTGATCTTTGACTTTGCTGACTTGCTAGGCGCCCTTTGTGCAAGTTAGCACGACCCGACATCAATTGAAATCTTGAGACTCATTGGGCATAAAGACATTATATTAACTCTTAATTCTGGCACCATGTTGTCACCGTTTTGCATTATGTTTTCCATTTGACCATGCTAGAATTTTGTGTACACGCGGTGACGATTATTAAATAACCTAACGCTTTACATTTATGGATCAGATCCAAATTGTTATTGATTGTACGATGTACTGTAATTAAGCCTCACAGTTGGAGTTAGGGTACAGTATTGTTTGCAATCTTGATGCCACATATTTTAAAGTACTTTGTTAATTTATTAGTGATTACAATCATGATGCCTTACATTGATATGACATTGTTGCATGCTTGGTGTCGTAATCCTAATTACACTTTTATATTGGAAGTGCATTCCTATATAGCATTGTTTAAGTAACTAGATCTAGCTGATGGTAGTCAGGAGTGAATGAGACGATGTTGGATGTTATGGAGATAGTCTATTCTTATTATGTAATGCGTAAGTCGAGACGACTTTTTTTTTCATAGAGGGGGATATTGTGGGGATTGTCGGTTTGTGGGTGGTCAGGAAATCAGTGCAGTGCCACGAAGCTTGGACACTGATATATGCCCAATTCTTTGTGTGCATGGGAATGAAAGACGAATGCAAGACAGGTTTAATTTGCTGTGGTACGATTCATGTTAGGCAGGCAGATGCTAGGTGGTTGAATCTCCGTGAGAGAATTTAACTTGAGTTTTCCCCTCGGTCCTATTCACCTCCATTTGACCAGTCTGATTGACCAATCAAAATGTAAAGGACTGAGGGGTGAAGTCACGTGATGGACGTATGAAGGAGGGAGAGAGGAGTCTGAAAGTTAGTCAAGATTGGAGCGTAATGGAGAAGAGAAGTAAAGAGGCAGCAGTAGTTGAAGTGCGAGAGTGAATGGTAGCCTTTCTTTTGGTGTAGGAATAGGGATGCACTAAGTGTTGTATCAAAGTAGTGATAGTTGCCAATAAAGTATAATCATATTTAATGAAAGGTAGTGTTGTGAAACTAGTAGTAGTTGTGTTAAGAGTGAACTATCGAAGAAGTGTTATTCAACAGAACCCATAAATAGAGAGACTACAACCAAAGATTCAATACAATGGTGGCAAGCGAGGGACTGAATCTTTAAACGCTTTCGAAGAACTAAAGTATGCCAGAGACGCGGCAGCAACAACAACAACAAGAGCAACAGCAACAACTACAACAGCCACAGCTAGAACAGTCGCAGCAACAACAGGAACAGCAAAACGCTAACATGTCGGGTATGGCACTTTACATAAACACTCTACCTACGTACAATGGCACCACCTTGTGGCAGTCATTCATCACACAAATTCAGTCATGTGCTAAACTTTGGAAATGGACATATGAAGAAATGGTGCTGTATCTGGGGGCAGCCCTTAAAGGCCCTGATGCAGAATTTGTTTTCA
This sequence comes from Ellobium chinense, assembly GCA_033807755.1. Lineage (NCBI taxonomy): Eukaryota > Metazoa > Mollusca > Gastropoda > Ellobiida > Ellobiidae > Ellobium > Ellobium chinense. Next base: position 1,047,898 of record JAWQUT010000255.1, on the reverse strand, counting down.
GTGAAGTGAGTGAGGAGAAGAGGGAGACGAAGCCCTACTTCTGCAGTGACCCGCCAGGCTGGCTGCTGCGGCTACAAAACATTTGCCTGAAGGACCAACTAGACGCAGCTTCCCCAAAACTACCACCAGTTTTGGAAACAGATCTGTAATAATCAACGAACTGCTCTCTAAAGAGAAGGCTAATAAGGTCTCATAAGATTGCACAAGAGACCTTGACCGCACGATAACTTTTTTCTTCAGGCACTGAACATTNCCTGCATTTCACACACATAATATGAGAGCCAGGTAGCAGTTGATGTTTTGTGAACTTTTAGGAAAATCTGGTTGACGATGATTGTGAAAGGATATGATTTTATAAATGGATGTTGTTTTTTTTTAAATCAGAATGACTGCTGAAGCATATGTGTGGTTGACCTTTTTTTGACTATGATCGCATGAGAGTGTGATTAAGGGAACATTTTTGTTGAATTGCTGAATCATTGTTTTAATTCTTTTATTGCTGCTCTTCTGCCCCGTCGCAGAATGCCGTTAACTGAAATTAAGACAAGCGATTACACGTATTAGGTATACTGATCCTAGTCGTCAGCGGTACCTGCAATTTACAGTGCTATGAGATAATGTGAAATCCCTACTTGCCTTTTCGTTTGCGATTTATCTCGAGCTAAAGTCAGCAAGAGGGAGAAGGTTGAGATGATGGTGGATTTGTCTAGTGATGAAGCAGCATTCTAACCCGTCTTAAAATGCAATCACAGTCATATCGAAGAAGTGTTGATGAGAGTACGCCGTGAAGTGAGGCGAAGTTGCAACTAAGAGTTGAGAGTTGCAGAGACATTTTTTTTCTTTCCTGTTGATGATTATGATGCTGAAATGGTGCATGTCATTGTATGATTCTCTTGAGATGTACGAGTATGACAGAGGCGAATTGAGTTCTGTCGAAAGCTGTGGAAATGGGCAATGTTACTTGTGTTCTGTGCTCAGTGATGTCCTCTACCCGTGAAACATTACACCCCACCCCACACACAGCACACCAGCGATACCAATTTACGGTGAAAGGACATCAATCTTCTACGATTCTCTGAGGATGCGGCATGGCCGAACTGTGTTTGACCTTACACTTGAACTATGCGAAATCAGAGGACACAAGAGCTTCGGGTAGTTATCCTGTGAACTCATGACCTAGATGCGAGGAGCTGTACTGACGAGGTCATCTTTGCTGACATTGCAACAGAATAGTATGAGCATGATGGAACTTGGATAGATTGGCTAGGTGCTTCCACATTACGAAATGACTTTACTAATGTAGTACGAGGTTACTGACCGGTAGATTCGTCGTTAGATTTACCACCTGATTGAAGATTGACTGAATTGTTACAACCACATGAATGGTTAATGAACAATTTTGCATGATTTTGCTTATGAATCGTTCCTCATTACCACTAAGGTGTCTACATTTTTATACATCTTCCTATTTACTCGTTAGTTGATTGGTATTGTAATGAATCGATCTTGAATTGTTGCAGTTACAAAATTTAGGTCAACTTTAATAACAATGAGTGTCATTCAAGTTAGCACGACACGACGACAGTCAAATCTTGTTACTTACTTTTGGCTAACCGACTTACCCGCTCATTTACGCACCCTAACTATACTTCCTTGCGCTTGTTTTGATGATTCACAATCTGTTTATTCAAATTTTCTTTTGAATAATCTGCTTTTTATAACTTGCGGTGCTTTTATTTTTACTGCTCTACATGAAGCATGTCTTGGACTATGTCACACCGCACATCAGTTGTTAACGTCTACGGTCAGGATACATTTTTTTTTGTATTTTTAGTTCAGTTGTGTGACAACTGCAGGCATCAAATTGTTTGACAATTACACTCATTGAAATCTTGGACATTTGAAATCATTATGCCTCAGTGAGTTTATCTTGAAATCTTGAAAGGCAGTTACCATTGCAATTGTCATTCATAAATAGCAGTTATTTTTTTTAAAACCATTGATCTTTGACTTTGCTGACTTGCTAGGCGGCCTTTGTGCAAGTTAGCACGACCCGACATCAGTTGAAATCTTGAGACTCATTGGGCATAAAGACATTATATTAACTCTTAATTCTGGCACCATGTTGTCACAGTTTTGCATTATGTTTTCCATTTGACCATGCTGGAATTTTATGTACACGCGGTGACGATCTTTAAATAACTGCCGCTTCACATTTATGGATCAGACCCAAATTGTTATTGATTGTACGATGTACTGTAATTAAGCCTCACAGTTGGAGTTAGGGTAGAGTATTGTTTGCAATCTTGATGCCACATATTTTGAAGTACAACACAGTAGGTCAGACTCGCTCACGTCCACGACCAATCATCGTCGCATTTTTAGATCACCGTGACCGCGAGACAGTCCGTTTCGCCCGGGATCGCCTCCGCCCACCCTATGGAATAGGTGAAGATTTCCCGTTGGAAATAAGGAAGGCGAGGGAAACCCTCCTGCCAGAGCTGAAAGAGGTGAAAAGGACTGGCAAGCGAGCAACCATAGCTTACCCTGCAAGACTTATTGTGGAGGGGAGGGTAGTGAAAGAGGCACCGATTGGGACGACTCCTTCAGACGACCGGCGAAAACGCTAGGGACAGACACCAGAGGAAGCCCGAAAGACACTATCCTTATTATCTTTTAATGTTAATGGAAATTTAGAAAGCAAGTTAGAGAGATGTGATTTTGTTAGGAGTGTGAGTGAGTATGAGGTTATCATGTTGAGCGAGAGTTGGACGAATGAAATGAGCGTGATAGGACTGGATGGCTATGTCAGTGTATGTAAACATCGTCGCAGGAGAAAGAGAGCGAAGCGTGATTCAGGAGGTATAGTTTGTTATTTCAGGAATGATATATGGGAGGGAGTGACTGAATGTGAATGGTCTTTTGAGGACGGGCTGATCTTTAAGTTTTGTAAGATATTTTTTGGGTTTGATGAAGACTTGTACATTATTTTTCCATATGTTAAACCACAGGAGTCGACTCGTTGTGAGACAGATACTGGTATGGATGGCTATGAAATGTTAGAGGATAAGATTGCTGAGCTGCATGGTTGTGGTTCTGTTATCGTGATGGGAGACTTGAATGCAAGAACTGGCTCGATGGAGGATGTTTGTATGACTGAGTATGATGATGCAAGAGATGACGTGTTAAGGACGACTGATGAGCTGTGTGAACATGATTTTACTCACAATAATATGTTGGTACATCGGGTGAGTGAAGATACAGGAACGAACGAATACGGACATAGATTGGTAAGAATGTGCAAAATGAGTGATTTGGCAATACTGAACGGAAGAGCAGGGAAAGATAAAGGGGTTGGTAAGGTAACTTTTTGTAATAAGAGGGGGAAAAGTGTCATTGATTATGTCTTATGTTCGAAAAAATGCTTGGGTATGATAGCAGATTTTGATATAGGTGATATAAATGAATTTTCTGACCATGTCCATGTATGCCTGACTCTTAACTGTGGAACTGTAAATACTGAGAGTGTGAACGAGATCAGTTCTGTTGGAGAGAAAGTGAAGTGGAAGGCGGATAAAAAAGAAGAGTTTGTGTTGCAAATGAATAGTGATGAATGCATAGATGCTTTGAATGAGATTTATGATTTGTTAGATGACGAGTGTGTGAATGAGTCGGGAGTTCAGACGAGTGTAAATAAACTGGTGGATGTATTATTGTGTGTGGGAAAGCCCCACAGAGTAAAAGTAGGTCAGCTGGGAGACAGAGGGAAGGGTGGTGAAAGGTGGTATGACGGTGAGTGTAGGGAAAAGCGTGATGAGTTCAAATGGGCGGAGCGTAAGTACAGATTAACTGGGACTATGGAAGACAAGGAGAAAATGTGCAGTGCGAGAAGAGAGTATGCCAGGTGTTGTCGCAAGAAGAGAAAGAGGGCTAAAATGTCTGCTGCTGAAGATTTGGTAGAACTTAGTAAAAGTAATCCACGGAAATTTTGGAAGAAAATCAAAGAAAAGAAAACGCAGATTGCAGGAAATTGTGACTATTTTACCTACTTCAAAGATTTAGGGAATAGATTATCCGTACTGGGACAAGAAGAAGAACAGGAAGTTAATAGGTGGGAGGAACAGGGGGATATACGCCAGGAGGAAACATTAGATGACATTATAACATTGGATGAAGTAGATTGGGCTATCAGTAAATTGAAAAACAATAAAGCAGCAGGATATGACAATATTATTAACGAGTTTATTATATATGGAGGTGATCTTTTGAGAGAAGTACTAGTAAAATTATTCAATACTATTTTTGAGCTTGGTTGCTTTCCAGACCTGTGGGCTGTCGGGCAAATAGTGCCGATTTATAAAAAAGGTAATAAAAATCAACCTGAAAACTATCGAGGTATAACGCTTCTGAGCTGTCTGGGCAAGTTATTTACAAGTATTTTGAATAATAGACTCACTCAGTGGGCCGAGTGCAACAATATTCTATGTGAGAACCAGTACGGCTTCCGCAGACATCGAGGAACAACCGACTGCATATTTGTATTACATGGTCTTATTGAACTACTATTACATGAATCGAGACCATTGTTTTGCGCTTTCGTCGATTACAACCGGGCGTTCGACAGCATTAATAGAAGAGCCATGTGGTATAAATTAGCTCAAAGGGGAGTAAGCACGAAAATGATTGACTTAGTGAAAGATATGTATAATAAAATAAAGTTGAATATCAAGAATGTTTGCGGCGCCTCGGAAATTAGTCAAGAAATGCAAAATAATAATAATGGCTTTTTTTCATCAAATTTAGGTCTTTTTCAGGGGGAATCATTGTCTCCATTTTTATTTGCAATGTACGTCAACGACTTGTGTGATTTTTTTAGAGCGAACAATGTGAATGGAGTAGACATAAACGAATGGCTAATAGCTCTTTTATTTTTTGCAGATGACATGGTAGTATTTAGTGAGAGTAGAAACGGTTTGCAGAGAGGATTAGATGTACTGTCGGAATACTGTAAAAGGTGGGGCCTAACAGTTAACATTCAGAAAACAAAGTGCGTTGTATTTAGAAAAGGGGGTAGAATTGGGACACAGGATAAATGGTCGTTTAATAATGAAATATTAGAAACAGTAAATTCTTTTAGATATCTAGGTTTTGTATTTGGTAGTACAGGAAAATTTTCCAAAGGCATTCAAAATTTGGCAGCTCAAGCACAAAAAGCTTTGTTTAATCTCAAATCTTGTTTACACAGAAATCCAGATTTGCCACCAATACTACAGATAAAATTGTTTAACTCGTTAATAAGTCCAATCCTTTCATATGCTTGTGAAATTTGGGGATTTTGCGAAGCTTGGCCCATTGAGCGAGTTCATACTAGTTTTTTAAGATCCGTTTTGGGCGTGAGGAAATCTACACCAAATGCTTTTGTGTATTTTGAACTTGGGGTTGTTCCTTTAGCAATACATAGGCAAATAAGAATAATTAAATATTGGAGCAAAATATTGAACCTAGATGACAGTAATCCAGTTAGAAAAATATACCAACAATTAAGGACAGCAGCAGAAAAAGACGACGTTGTAAACTGGGCGTCATTATTAAAAAACATGTTGATGAAATACGGGTTTGGATACATTTGGGAAAATCAAAGTATAGATAATATTTCACTATTTATTTCAGAATTTGGACAGCGTGCGCAAGATACATTTCAACAAAAGTGCCATAGTGACATAGAAAGTTGCAGTGAAAATAGACTATACAGACATATTGCTGCAGAATTTAAATGTGAACAATATTTATTGGAGGTAAAGCAAAGACATATCAGAATTGCAATTTCAAAATTGAGACTAGGGTCTCACAGTTTTATGGTGGAAAGGGGGAGATGGAAAAGGCCAAAAGTAGACTATTGTTTAAGAACGTGTGAAGTTTGTAATAAAATAGAAGATGAATTCCATATCGTAGTAGAATGCCAGCGTTACAAGGAAATTAGACAAACATTTTTACCGCGTAGACTATTTGTAAAACCTAGCATGATGAAATTTGTCACATTCTTAACAACTATGAATAATAAAGAAACTAAATCATTTGGAATATTTTGTCATAAAGTTATTAGTGAATATAATGGAACAGTTCTATAACTTCTTCTGGTGACATTTGAATCCTTGGAGTGAGTGTCTGTGTGTTTGAGTGCGAGCGCGTCTATAGTGTACGTGTGTTGGGTGGAATGGGATGGGGGTGATGGAGCGGATGAAATGTGGAAGATGGGCAAATCAGATGGAGAATGTATTACTTAGGGAGAAATGTGGGCAAATTAAATATGTATTCTGAGTGGAAAGATGAATTGAGTAACAGACCAGAGAAACGGAGCGATAGCGTGAGGGTGGACGATTTTTGTATTATCTTATTACTTGTAGTATTATTATTATTATTATTATTATTATTGTATTGCATTGTACCTTAATTTGTTTTGTAAATATGTTGGAATTGGCCGCAGTGCCTACAATAAACGACTGAACTGAACTGAACTGTTAATATATTAGTGATTACAATCATGATGCCTTACATTGATATGACATTGTTGCATGCTTGGTGTCGTAATCCTAATTACACTTTTATATTGGAAGTGCATCCCTATATAGCATTGTTTAAGTAACTAGATCTAGCTGATGGTAGTCAGGAGTGAATGAGACGATGTTGGATGTTATGAGATAGTCTATTGTTATTATGTAATGCGTAAGTCGAGACGACTTTTGTTTTTCATAGAGGGGGATATTGTAGGGGTTCTCGGTTTGTGGGTGATCAGGTAATCAGTGCAGTGTCACGAAGCTTGGACACTGATGTATGCCCAATTCTTTGTGTGCATAGGAATGAAAGACGAATGCAAGAGAGGTTTAATTTGCTGTGGTACGATTTATGTTAGGCAGGCACATGCTAGGTGGTTGAATCTCCGTGAGAGAATGTAACTTGAGTTTTCCCCTCGGTCCTGTTCACCTCCATTTGACCAGTCTGAGTGACCAATCGAAATGTAAAGGACTGAGGGGTGAAGTCACGTGATGGACGTATGAAGGAGGGAGAGAGGAGTCTGAAAGTTAGTTTAGATCGGAGCGTAATGGAGAAGAGAAGTAAAGAGGCAGTAGTAGCAGAAGTGCGAGAGTGAAGGGTAGCGTTTCTTTTAGTGTAGGAATAGGGATGCACTAAGTGTTGTAGTGTAGTAGTGATAGTTGCCAATAAAGTATAATCATATTAATGAAAGGTAGTGTTGTTTAATAGTACTGATAGTAGTTGTTTTAGAGCGAACTATCGAAGAAGGGTTATTCAACAGAACCCATAAATAGAGGGACTACAACAACATTCATTACGGTACTGTGTTGTTTCTATCTCTCTATGTGCGTGTGTGTGTGTGTGTGTGTGTGTGTGTGTGTGTGTGTGTGTGTGTGTGTGTGCGTGAGTGTATGTCGGTCCGTCTGTCTGTCTGAGAATCTCGCACGTAATGTATTAAAAACACCCACCCACCCCCATACACAAACACAGACAGGCTGGCAGGTAGACAAGCAAACAGACAGACAGCCAGACTTTCTAGAGAAAACAGCGGAAGGGCCACGCGCTGTATTCATTACAAAAAAAAAAAAACTTGTCTGGCTGTCAACGCATGTTGCTCTTAACTCAGTCGTAAGGATATATGTGGCTAAAGTCCATGACGTCACATAAGAGTACCTTTGTCGATAATTTGATGGAAGTGGTCTAATGTTTATTCCTCTGTCATAGCTCTAGCAAACTGAATAGAAGATGCAAATCTTCAAGTTTAAAGACTGACAAATACCACTGCCTACTGGCTTTAAATAACTGACTTGTCTTGACACTGTCGGCAATGTAGCTCGCAATTCCGCTATCTGGTACCGTTGACAAAATAGCGTTGACTTCCGGGTTTCTTTTGGATATTCATTTTATACCTTGTTATCGTTAACGGTATGATGAAATCGGCCAAACGCCAAAATAAGTGTGTTACGTTTTTTTAAATGAAAAATGGTGGTCACCTAAAGGCTCATTTTCCATGAAAATCACAGGGTTGAATTTTAACTATCAAGTTTTCGGCCATATCCATCCGGCATGATGAAGTCGGCCATCCGCCAGAGAGCCACTTGGACGATTTCATAATACCGATTATAGAGGCCTTGGCGTCGCTTGGCCGACCGGGCTCGAAGAGGATCTATAGAATGAGACGCTATACTTGTGTCCTATTGTAAGGTGTCCGGCGGATTAAAATCTATGATCTATTAATCATGGTCGAACGGTAGTTTCCTGTCTGGTAAGCCAGCTACTGCCTGTCCTGCACGTTTATTTATTTATTTTTGGATTCAGAATCACTGTAAGATGACAAAAAAGAAACGTAAAGGAGACTGCCACAAGAAAAGTTACTTAAAATCAAAACTCAAGATAGAAATTACAGAAAGTGCAGAACTGCTGCTGTTAAATGTTTGTGTGAGGGAACTGGGTGCAGTGCTAAATTTATTGTACTTTATTGCTAATGTGGTTCTGTTTCTATTTCTCATTCTGGCGAAAATCGAGGAATACAAGGACTGAATTTATGTCTGTAATGATGATGATGACGTTGGAGGGGAGTCGGGGAAGTCTTTAAACCATCTTGATACATGCATGTAACTTCAGCCGGTGTCGGCGACATCAAAAGAAAACAGTCGGGACAGATTTACTCTGGCCAACAGGTGGCCCACTGATTAAGCAAACCCATCAGATTGCACATCAAAGAGATCAATGACCATCCTCACTTGTCCTGATCACTGTCCTTGGCTAATGTCGCATCGAAGGTTAGAGATGAGCTAGACAGAAATATTCTCCCTAGGTCAAAACGTCTGAAATTTAGTAAGGGTATGCCCTAAAAACTGTATAAAAATCAGGCTTCACTCCTAAATCTCTGCTCGTCCACATTGACAACCTAAGTTTGTTCATTCTCATAAATGTGCACGGGATAAGTTTACTCAAATTCTGCAGCAATGAATCCCCTCAGCAGAGCGGGAAGAATTTTGCGGTTGTCAAAAGAACTTAATTCCAATTCAATTAAGCATAAGAAACATCAAGAAAATGAACCTTTTCTAGATATATCGCCGACAACGTCGCAAAGAGTAGTGACTGATATTCTTTTCAATGACACTGTGACTATCTCTGTGTCAGTTTTTGGCGAAATCTCCAGTGAAAATATAAACATGATTGTCGGATCTCATCCAGTTTCCATTCACTTTCAAGCGATCAGTCAGACCTACAAACACTGATACCTAGTATTCAGCCAGACCTTAGTCTTTCACCATCTGGTGTCCTAAAATACTTCCAACCGTCACCAAGCAACAACCAACCAGACCCTCAGCTGTTAAAGTTGTCACAAACCAATGACCGACCGGACTCTCAGCATGAGCCAAACAGTACTCAACTGTGTCCTTCACCGACACAAGCCAATTATCAGCCAGATCCACAGTTGCCGTCTGCCTTAGGTCAACTCTGTCCTTCAGCGACACAGACAAGTGACATACCTGATCATCAACAAGCATTCGCCTTTGCTCAACTGCCTTCCCTAGAGACACAATGCTGCCATCAGCCGGATCTTCAGCTGGCATCTTCCTGTGGTCAACTTTTTCCGTCAGTGACACAAGCCAGCGACCCACCTGACCCTCAAGCGACATCAACACTGTAGTCCTGTGTTCCTCCACTAAGCAAACCAGTTGTCAGCCTCAGCTAGAATCAGCCTCTACTCAACTAGATGTTCTGACAGATGAGTACAGCATTACGAATGTTAAAAAACAGCAGCCAAAAGGTGAGAGAGAATGGAAGGAGAACGTCAAAAAGCGCCGAAGAGATATGGAAAGTGAGTACGTCAGCCGCACTGCGAAAATAATGCCAGCAAAAACTTTGAAGGATCCTTGCTCGTGCAAGTCTAAAGACACTAAATGTTCTGAGTTCTCTTTTGACGTCAGGAATGAAATTTTCATTTACGCAACCCAGTTGGAACGAAAAAAGAAACCATATTTATGGATTAGTTAACGAAACAGGTGTCAACCGGAGAAGAACCGAAGGTACTGCTTCGATGAATGCTTCTTCTCAATATTCTTTAAAAAAGAATGGACAAAAGCTGCCTGTTTGCCGCACCATGTTTTTAGGTTCCACAGGCCTGACAAAGTACTTTGTTTACTCATGTTTCGATTCCAAAAGGAGGACACAACTACAGACGATCTTCCCTCAACTGAACAGGGCAGCTCTGAGCAAGAGATACCAAAAATGAAGAACGCAACAAATCACAGTATTTCTAAACAGAAGAGCAGACCATGCAATCCTCATAACAAGAGAGGGAATGAAGCCCATGACTTTCTCCAAAAATTGTTCGATGACCTGCCTAAAATGCCTAGCCACTGTTGCAGGAAGTCCTCTGCCAAAATGTATCTGGAGAGAAGGTACCGCTTCTTGGCGGAACTTTATAAACATTATCAACACCATTGTCAATCCAACAATAAGGATGAATTTCAAATGAGAACATTGTCCAAAGAATTCCATTGGAGAAACGTGTCTATCTATGTACCCAAGAAGGACAGATGTGACCTCTGTGTGGGTTGCGAAACTGGCAGTGTGTCCCAAGACGAATGGCAAGACCATAGGAGCTTTTTTACAGCAAGCTTTAGAGCACAAAGACGGCGACAAACGAAGAGCGTTGCAGACCAAAGCCAACAATGATGGCCAGTTCGCTGCATTTTGCATGGATTTAGAGTCCGTGTTGCTGACACCAGACACCAATGCTTCAGCCATGTACTTTAAAATAAAGCTATGTGTCCACAATTTTACCATCTACGACTTGGCGACCGTAGTCTGTGTGAAATGAAACTGAGAACGGACTATCTGCAAATAAATTCGCGACCTGCATTTTTTTTATTACCTCAAAGGAAAGGAAGACCTGTGGCCAAATAAATTGTCATCTACAGTGATGGCTGTACATACCATAACCGCAACCAATCTTGCCAATGCGATCCAGTAGTTCGTGGAAACATCAAATGTCAAAGTCCACCAAATGTACCTGGTCAAAGGACACACCCATGTTTAGGTGGACTCTTCCCATGGCCTCATTGAATGGGCCCCCAAAGGCGTATTAGTTAATGTTCCACATGATGTTATCAATGTGATAAAATCAGCCCGGAAGCACTCCAGGCCTTTCACTGTAAAATACCTACACCATGATTTTTTCAAAGATTTCTCCAAATGCGGACCTTACATAAATATTCGTCCAGGACGTAAAGCTGGAGACCCAGTGGCGACTGACATTCACAGTTCACTCTATACCCAGCCACCGAAGGTGGACAAAAACATGTCATACAGTACAAACTGCACTTCACTGACGAGTACCAAAACTTGCCTCATCTTCCCAGGGACCTTTAAAAGTACGTATTTAGAGAATCTGCTGCGCTGCACCAAGAGAAACTAAAGATCCCAGCTTCCAAATTTAAACATCTTCAAGAGCTAAAAAGGGTCACTGACAAAGACTGCCATGCATGCTATGACTCACTGCCTCATCAGTTAACGTTGATTCGCTAAAGTTAACTGCAGGTATGAGGATCAACTGGCACACAGACAAAAGATGAGACAGATGACATAGGCAAGGGAGAAAGGGAAGGCAATGGGGAGGGGTGAGAAGATAGACAAAGTCAAAGGCTTAAGTTATGAACAGATTTATGATTATGTTTTATAAAACCTATGATACTGATGTTCTCGTCNATGACTTTTTTGAGGAAATGATGATCGGGTCTGATAAGACCCGTGTGTATTGTCTACATAACTTTAAGCTGAGCACCTATAGTGGTTATTTTGTGCCATGGCTGCAGTGAGGGAAGAAGAGGGATGAGTACTCTTTAGATTACTTATCGTTTATAAATCACATTGTAGTCTAACATTAAGGTGGATATGTCCATGGTTTGTTTCTCCGTTCACGTTTACGCAATCTATCAATACAGTGACGGTTAGCATGTAGCCTAGATGAGCTTATGACCTTTTAACCCGTGCGGCGGTGATTGACTTTACTAGTTACTCACTCCCGTGATCGGGTCTTATAAAATCCGAGTGTGTTGCCTACAAAACTAAGCTGAGCACACATTGTAGTTATTTTGAGCCTTTTATACTATTGGTATTGCATCCAGACTAGCAAAGTTTACTCTTAATTTGTCACTTTTTGGAGGAAGAATGTTGAATAATCTTTAGATTAATTATCATTTGTCCTACTGTAAGCTTAAATTAATATGCGTTGGCCCAAGTTTTGTTCTCAGTTAACTGTTTACGCCTGAGGCCATCGACCTGGAGGATACTTAGAAGAAAAAGTGGACTTCGCGACTCCTTGATAGACTGCAATATCAATATTATTATATATGGACAGGGATGCATGGCTTGTGAACTGGGTCGCAGCTGCTCTTCCTTCTATTGAGTTCATGGATGTCTGAATCCATGTATTTATGGCCAAGATTGCCTCAGGGATATCCTCTTTCACCTGTACTCTTCCACATCCACACTGCTAGGGTGACAAGGATTAAATGTAATGGTCCAGGAAGGACATTAACGTTTGTAGATGATATCCTCATATATAAGACTGCCCCAGATAGGCTGCAGATGGTCACAAGCATTCACGAAATGATGCAAGCCATCGCTTAGTGGAGTGATGAATCTAGCTCACAAGACAACCCGCAAGAGGTCAGCTCTTTAAAATAATCACATAGTCTTGGCTGACTTCCCCGTCATCACCTTCCAGAAACATAACATAGAAAATGCACAGAATTAAATATCCCGGGGTGAGCTTTGGTTGCAGCCTGTTTGTATAGGCTTCATTGGGAGCGAATAATTCAGAGATGCAAACGAGATATGGCATCGCTGAAATCAACAGCAGCTGTGAACCTGGAATAGAGTCGACTGGCTCTTCTGCACCATCAGTTGGTCTTAGCATTGGTCAGTTATGGTCTTGGAATCCTCACGCTGTCACCACCCCAGTGTGATCGACTGGAATACATGTATATCCAGAATGAAGGTATGCACATCGTTTGGGGTGCATTAGAGAAGCCCTTATTGCAACAGTAAGACACATACTGGGACTCGTGTCAATAAAACCCAGATATGCTTGCCAAGGTCCTTGTCAAGGCTAATTGCGAGTAGTGGAGGACAAGATACATCCTCTACATGAAAACACTGCTGACATCCACAGCACAGGATTTAAGAGATGATGTCATGGATGGCATAAGTAAAAAAAAATACCACCGAGCAAAAATATACTACTGCTCTGGTCTCCTCAGCGAAGGACTTAGTCGAGGGAGAGGACTAGGTCAACTCTGGAACTAGAGCATGACTTACTTCCAGAAAGTAATCATCATCCTTGGCAGGAAATGCAGGAAGTGGGTCCCTGGGAGAGTCGACCTCGAGATTAAGCAACTCATTGCTAATAACTGGAGAGAAGACGATGCTATCGTGTTCACTGATGGGTCTGTGCTGTGTGGATAGAAATCAGGAAAGGACTTCTCATTGAGAGACAGGGTCATCACTGAGTAGAGTGGAGAGTAATCACCTTCTTCCGAATTGAGAACGAAGGTGGAGGCAGTCACCGCGGCTCTGAAGTAGTTCTTTGGGACCATAGTAGCAAAGGCAGTCATTGTGACAGACTCACAATCCATGCTCCTATAGGTCCTAAACGGATGGTTGCAGCATGAGTGGATGGACTATCTGCTGACCTCCAGGTTTCACGGAGCCACAAGGATCTATGTATTGTCCAGGTCATGCTGGGGTCCAGGATAATGAAAGAACTGATCGGCTGGCGGCTGATGCCCCTATGGTGGGGACATTATGGATGGATAAGGCAGACATAGAAAACTTACTGAAAGATCGCCTGTTATCCTCAGACATATCAGTCGAGGAGTCTGTGGCCCTCAGACTGCAAGAGTTTGTGATTACAAAAGGACCAGGTCAAAAGGAAAGGCTACAGCGAAAAAGGGACAGGAGGGTACACACTGGGCGACCGGCACCATTATCATCACCATAAGTCGTTTGCTGCCGAGGACTGAGCACGTATTTTCTGCCCAGAGTGCACACATGTCAGTTCTGCAACTCCGTAACCAGTTTACGCCATCTATCAATACGATGACAGTTAACATGTAGCCTACATGAATTTGGGACTATACCCCCGATTCTGGTGTTCGAATACTTTTATAATGTAAGATTAATCTGTGGATTTTAAGATCCCAGTCCTTATTCGTGTGGGAGAGATTTGAGTGGTTTGATGGGTATACATCTATGATATGACTTTCCTGATAACTGTTAAAATGTTTTCTCTTCTGTCATCTCCCTCCATTGTGTGAATCAAAACTTCGAGGCCAACAACTGTGCCAGAACAACAAGCAGTTAAACCTGATGTTGTTAAGTAGCGCATTAACAATGCATATTAAAAGCCAAAATAATATTAGAACCCCTGAAGTAAAAATAATAATGGAAGCCCTCACCTACAGTTCATGATAATCAGAGGTGTAAAATTTTCGGTATTTGCTCTTAAACGACTTTAGCAGCAACAAGAAAGCAATCCCAGCCATCAATTGCTCTTAAAAGTCATCGGGTCTTATACGACCCGATCATCACTGTCTCTATAATGGTGATCGGGTCTTATACGACCCGATCATCATTATGGGGGGGTTGTGGTCAGAAAGTGGTGGTCACTCATTAACTTATGGATGGAATTGATTGATTTTTGGCAGCTAATGAGGAAAATGATTTTTAGGAAAAGTCACGAAATTTCAGATCCGAGAAGTGATTTTTAACAGAATTACACCTATTTGAAGATACCCCCGGGTCGTATAAGACCCGATCATCGCCGCACGGGTTAAGTTATGAACAGATTTATGATTATGTTTTATAAAACCTATGATACTGATGTTCTCGTCGGTTAATCTATAGGATATATATATATATATATATATATTATTCCTTTGTATTCATTAAGTGAAACGAATGTTTAATTTTCCAGCCATATTTTGTCGCTATTGTCATCATCATCATCATCATCATCATCATCATCATCATCATCATCCTCATCACCACCACAGTCATCATCATCATTATCGTTCATCATCTCCATCATTATCATCTTTCCCTCATTCATTTCTAAAGAAGATTGATCGTTTCATCAAATTATTATGTTTAAATCTCTTTATTATAGATTAATTTTATAAATGTTTAATTGTTAGTTCTTGTTGTTGCTGTCACTGTTGCACTGTTGATCACTGTGTGTTGTGATTGTTTTGGTTGTCTCTTGTTGTCGATGTTAAACCTTCCGTCCACAATATTATGTTAGTTCATAAAAGCCCATTAATTTATCCGTCAAACTGTCAGCCATCTTCCACGGTCGACCCCAATTCGGTATGATGAATTCAGCCAGTGCGATAGATGTCGCTTGGCCGAAATCGTTAATCCACGGCTGACCCCAATCCCGCATGATGATTTCAGCTTCTTCACTGTCAGTAAATGTTTCTAAAGCGGTTCTTAATTATTCTTTTTGTGTTTGTTGCCTTCAAGCAGTTTCTATGAAAACATTTTCTTTTATGTTTACATTTTCAGTTTCATATTGTACAGCTATGCAATTTGAGAAACATACCTATTATTGTGTATTTCATAAATCTTTATAAAGGAAGCTTTTGCCATAGACACAGAGATGATAGGTCCCATTTTGTACAAAACCTTAAGATATAAATCGGCATTTTGGGGGTAACTATCTACGGTGTCAAATTTGCTAGTGGGATGTCTTATCTATGGCCTTGTGTCAGAGGAGGATATGGCAAGTATCAACGGTAGTGTGTAGGCTAGTAAATGAGACAAAGATATAAGTAAAGCTAACACCACTCGCTAGTCAGTAAATTGTTTCCTGTCTCTTCAGCTGTCACCTTGGCTTCCTTGAGATTGATACGCTCATTGCCAAGGATAGGGTGTGGCTTCCATTTTGTCAGATTGAAGAACCCCCCCCCCCCCCCCCCNCCCCCCCCAAAATATCCGGGTGGCGGGCCATTGTAGAAATTATTGCTCTTTGATGCCTTAATAGCTCGGAAAGGCGCTAATTGATATAATGTCCAATAAAAGAAATAAAGCCCCCTATAGATTTTGAAAAGACTACTGCATTTTCAGTGAACGGGTAGGGAGATTTGCAACAATAGGCAGTGAAAAGAAAGTCAGTCTTAGTATGCAGCCGTCGTGCCATAAACAATATCAAACTGCGTAACACGGCAAACGCGCTAGCTTGTGTGTCCATGCACTTTTACTGCGTCTGGCCTGCCGTTGAGAGAAAGTCGTCATTTGAATTAGCCACCAATGCAGTTGACGAAAGCTACCAGTCAGTCAAATCACACAGCTATGGCATTCAAAGGTCACAAAACGGGAGAGATCATTTCAAATTATTGCAGCTTTATTTGACTTTTTTTTTTTTTCAAATCGTGAACCAATCATTCACCAAACACCCAAAAAATGCTCATTAGAAAAAGCATTACAACACGTCTTTTGTGTAAATTTTCGATTTAGCAACTTCTGCTAAAAGTCCTCACATCACAAATTTTAGCTTAGAATAGTTTTTTTCACCGGGTGTGGTTTGGTTGAAGTGCCAAGCTAGAAGTTGAAAATCCCCTCAAAGCAGTTCTCGAAGCAATCACTGTCTTGTTCCAGTTCACATTTTCTTTCACAAATTTGATAAACAACATAGCAGCTCCATCGACAGTAAAGATGGAGACCCCAACACTTCTTTGAGCCTGGGAAAATACAGTTTATAATAAAAATAATGATAATAATAATAATAATAATAATAATAGTAATAATACTTATAAAGTGCATTAAAATTTATATAACGCTTCACCTTCATGGAACTCGATGTGCCCTGTCGCCACATTTATATATGGTCGGTCACGTATATATAATACTGTGGGGATTCTCGGTTTGTGGGTGGTCAGAAAATTAGTGCAGTGCCACGAAGCTTGGACACTGATGTATGCCCAGTTCTTTGTGTGCATGGGAATGAAAGACGAATGCAAGACATGTTTAATTTGCCGTGGTAAGATTTATGTTAGGCAGACAGATGCTAGGGGTTGAATCTCCGTGAGAGAATGTAACTTGAGTTTTCCCCTCGGTCCTGTTCACCTCCATTTGACCAGTATGAGTGACCAATCGAAATGTAAAGGACTGAGGGGTGAAGTCACGTGATGGACGAATGAAGGAGGGAGAGAGGAGTCTGAAAGGAAGTCTAGATCGGAGCGTGATGGAGAAGAGACGTAAAGAGGCAGTGGAGTAGTAGTAGAAGTGCGAAGTGAAGGGTAGAGTTTCTTTTAGTGTAGGAATAGGGATGCACTAAGTGTTGTATTGTAGTAGTGATAGTTGTCAATAAAGTGGAATCATATCAATAAATGATAGTGTTATTCAATCGTATTAGTTGTAGTTGTGTTAGAGTGAACTATCGAAGAAGTGTTATTCAACAGAACCCATAAATAGATAGACAACTACAAAAAGGAAGATTCGTTACAACACGTATAGTCAGCCTCGTTCGATACATGCGAAGAGCGTCAACTCAACATAAATTCCCACCTACACAAACAAACATGCTTTCACTCACATCACATGCACACAAACGCATGCACACATATTCACTCACACGTACACTCACAACTTCAGTATGTGCGTGCAAACAGAGAGCAGAAGTCTTGATATCAGGGCGAACATGGATTCCAACCTCGATAACTAATGATTTCATGTAAGATACCGTTTCATAACAGGTAATATATTAATAATACTGTATGGAAACCCGTTTTATCGTAATAGGAATATACTGTAAAAATCGTGTATATAATCTCTTGCGAAATATGATTGTATAACATGTAACATCCTGTGAAATACCGTTTCATAATAGATAATATAATTATTATTAAAAAATTATTATAACGTATAATAATATAATAGTAATAACGTGCAGAATATAAATGTACAATGCTGTGAAAAACAATGTCATCATATGAGCGTAAAAAAAAACAAATGAGGAAGAAAGAGCTACAACAAATTAAAAACATAAATACTGAGGTGAGGCCGACAAACTGAGCCCCAGAGCACGACAACTGAGCCCCAGAGCACGGCAACTGAGCCCCAGAGCACGACACTGAGCGCGAAGGATGAGACAACTGAGCACCAGAGACAAGATAATTGAACACCAACATTTTTTTCTGAATTACTGTACCGACCCTAATATTTGGAAAGTCGTATTTCGCTCAACATTTATCGAGGGCTTCTTAACGCATTTTCGGGTTTGGGTCTATAATATAATGCATGTTTATTGCAGCCAGCATTGATAAAATCTACGGTTGCAAAATATACAGCACACATTAATAATTCCATTCAAAACATACTCGCACAAAAACTGACACATACATACACAGTGAACTAACACATTACACCAGCACATACGGAAACAAATAGAATGCACTAGCACGTACACTGTGAGCAATAGATTATTAGTTCTAAATCAACGTTTTACAAAAAAAAGACGAAAAAAAGCTTTAAAACAAAAAGCGAGCTCATTTGATATATATTTTAAAGGNNTTTTAAAGGGGGGGGAGGGGGGGTTGCGCCTTCTTAAAAGGGGATCTAGGGGTTAAAATATCGAAATTGGGCTTTTGGTATTTTTAGACACTTTGATCTCTTCTGCTATGAGAAAAATAACCTTTGAGGCCAGAAACATCCGTTTTATGCCCTGAAAGGGCACCTCTAGATGGTAATCTTAGTCTTGTCTAAACACGCTATCAAAACTTCAATTGCGATTTTCTCAAAATTTTCTTTTTTTTCCACTCTTTTTCCTAAGGCTTTCTTATTTCTAAACCGATTGACTTCAGATTTGACATATATATTTTCCGCAACATATGTTTTGATAAAATGCATCCATTTTTCATGATTTTGGTCACTTTTTTGAAACGAAGTTTAATGTTGGGTGGAAAATTGAGAAAAATACATATCCATCAACACACAGTATTTCAAAAATTTGTGACAGACATTGTATGAAAAATAAACAAAAAACAAATGCATTTTATCTTTTTCATAGAGCTACTATATACGTTTACAACATTTGAAATAATTACATTAAATACTCTAGGAGTCTTAGGGTTTAGAAAATAGCTACTTTTCAAGACACAAAATTCAAGATGGCGGCGTTGCCATGGCAACCGTATAGAAAACCAAAAAAATTTTCACACTTTTCCCCTAATTTGACCATGCCGAATCTGAATTTGAAGTTTAAAAGGTCCCTAGTTAAAGCATTCACAATATCACTCCCAGGAGGCGCACCCCGCCCCCCTTAAGTACTCTGGTACTTGTTACAGTACAGCAGGGCTCAGTTGTTTGCGACCGTACTGAATGAAAGGAAACAGGTCTCAAGTTTGACATTTATTTCAAATTTAGATCGGTCAGTCATTTAACATTACTTGAAGACAATATTAACTTCGGCAAACGGACGAGGAGGTGGGGTCTCTGTGGAGTAAGACACAAAAAAATGGACATAGGAGAGAGAGAGAAAGAAAGAAAGACAAAAAGACAGAACGAAAGAAAGAAAGAAAGAAAGAAAGAAAGAAAGAAAGAAAGAAACGTTTATTGTCACCTATTTGCTCAAGACAGTTCTCCACTGCCTCGTTCATTGGTTCGCATTTGACCGCGCACCAGTCTTCCTTGGGGTCAGATGTCGGCATGACAACTGTCAGGGTCAAGGACATGACAGCTATGACTTTGAGCATCATCTTTCTTCGAATCTGTGATTAGAGAAATTAAAATATATGACTACTAAGGTTGCAGGAGCCAAATTGGTGAAAAAAAAATGAACGATCAAAGTCGATAGTAGCAGAGTATGAAGAGTGTTGAGAGAGTGAAGAAATAATCGTTAATCATGAAACAACACAGCAGAAGTGGTGAAATTCAGTCTTTAATTTGTTAAAAAAAATGTTGCAGGCAGAATTTCCCAGTGGCTTCAGTGGACTTTATGTGTGCGGGCCTGTGATCTGCAAAAGATGGCCAAGTGTTTAACCCCTTTTTCATCGTAACTAAAATTCTAAAATAATCTAAATGAATGTCCCCACTATAAACAGGACATAATTTGAGTACAGTGGTGGCATCAGACTTCCGGACTAGCCTTGACCGTCACGGAACAATAGAATGTTTTGCACTGCATTGGATTCAAGTTAAACCCAGAAGGCCGGCAAATTTCGTAGGAACAGTTCCAAAACACTCCGGTCTTGAGCTTGATGTAGGGTTGGGAGCAAGGGCAGCGCCTAAGGAAGGCTACTTATGACAGTCCCTAAAATATCTGAGGATTTGCGCTTTAACGATGGAATCTCTTACCATAGTAGAACTTGCACTATTGCGTTAGTGCTAATTTCATACTTAGTAGCGTTCAACAAGTAGAGTTAAATGTAAGTTTTAGGTGGGAAGAGATCCCATCTTTAACAGTCGTAGCGCCAGGCGCGATGAGGCAAGCCTTTCACTGGCTGCATGATTTTTGTTACGGATAATGACAGGTGTACATTTTGTCTGCCTGCCCACTAGCTGCTATTAAGGTGCAGAACTCTACCGACGAGCCCAACGTTCTGCAAGATTCAGATAACAAGTTAGCGAAGAGGTGGACGTAAATTATACTTACGAACACATAGAGAGCGATACAGGCGATCTTTTTTACCACCCTCCGCCATACGCATAAGCAGCAGTTCCTGAACGTGGTATATAATGACTTGTGTGTGTGTGTGTGTGTGTGTGTGTGTGTGTGTGTGTGTGTGTGTGTGTGTGTAAGTATTACGTTATAATAAAGTTATAATCTTATCCTATCTATTCTGTCTCAGCATCATAAGTTAATGTGCAAGCTCTCATTTACCATTGTCTAGAAATTCTCACAGTGTGTGCTTCCTCTTTTCTGATCCTGCCCCTAGCCTAACCCAAGCTCTATAAAAAAATGTTGTAATAATAATAATAATAATACTGCAATTTATAAGTCTTGTATCCAGGCCATGCACTACAGCAGTTAAGATTTAGCTATAACTACACCAGTTAGATAAATAGAAACTCTATTACCTTTGTTACAAAGCAGGAATCGCTGGCTCTTGGCTAGAAACAGATGCGGCTAGTTGCAAAACACATCTTTTATATATTCACCATGCCAGCAAGATTAATATATTCAGAGATCAAATTAGTGGATTAATTGCTGTAAACTCACTGGTGCAGTAAATGATCATATTATCTCTGGAAAGTTCCACGAGAATTGCCCTATTTTCTCAGAGATCAGCAGAAAGATCGAAGACAACACTGCTAAGAAGTAGTCAAAAAAGGATGGTTATTATACGCCAGCAGATTCGGTTTAAGCGGAGCTGTTTTGCTATCCTCACTGACTCGTATTTACACACGCACACACGCACACACACACACACACACACACACACGCACACACAAACAGACACACAAACACACTCACACTCAAATACACACACACACATGGACAAACACACACACACACACACATATACACATACACACAGAAATATATACACATATACACATGCATAATATATAGATACACACACACATACATAAACACACACACACACACACACACACACACACACACACACACACACACACACGCACCCACACACATGCACATACACACACATAATCGGCTATCTCAGTTTATTAGGAGCTCCTTTTCCGCTCTCATTCTTTCGTATTCACCTACACACCAATACACACACTCACATACACACACATACGCGCGCACACACACAAATACTCTAGGGTCCATTTTCATGTAAGTTTCTTATGGGCAAACATTTTCTTTAGACCGGTGAAAAGGTCGGGAGGCTGCAGACGAGGGGGCATGACTTCCTCCATGTGCCAGTGAACTCCGGTAGCAGTAGGTGATCCCACACAGGCCGAACAAAGTGCATTTCTTGGTGAGGCGAAGAAAGGAGTTGGCTCTCTTGACAACAGTTTGCTGGACCTTCAAACGATACTCACTAGAAAAGGACGTCGCCCTCACTGGGGCTATCGATTTTGAGGTTTATAGGCTTCTTCTTCGGCTCGTTGTGCAGCACAGTAAGGGACACCACTCCAGAAATTCCCTGGCACTGGTTCAACTCACCGTCCCACATTTTCAATAAGGTAAATTAATGCTGGATATCATTATAGCCAGAGCACGATCTATGCGGTGTTGGGGGCTGCATCGCAGCATGGGGGCCGTGAGTACTGGAATGAAAAATGTAAGTGACACGTTTAAACATATCTGTGAATTGAGCAGGATAATTGTTTTCGTCTAATAAAACATTGTGGCAAAACACACAGGACAGTACTGTGTTGTATCTATCTATCTGTGTGTGTGTGTGTGTGTGTGTGTGTGT
>JAWQUT010000255.1:1014373-1025405 GCA_033807755.1 Ellobium chinense | reverse complement strand
TGTGTGTGTGTGTGTGTGTGTGTGTGTGTGTGTGTGTGTGTGTGTGTGCCTATCTGTATTATGTATGTATGTATGTATTTTCTGTATGTATGTATGTATGTATGTATGTATGTATGTATGTATGTATGTATGTATGATTGTATGTCATGTATGTCATGTATGTATGTATGTATTTATGTATGCATGTATGTATGTATGGATGTATGTATGTATGTATGTATGTATGAATGTATGTATACATCTTCTTGATCTTGAGAGTGAAATGACATGGGCAGTACGAACGCTCTTCAAACTTAATTCATCGAGCACCAGAGCGTTTATATTTACACCAAAAGCGCTAGGCGGCTTGGAACTGACAAAACCATCGACAGCGTATTACAGCAAGCGCCTAACATTCCTGCTATCTGTTCTCAACAGTGATGACGAACAGGTTAAAACAACAGCAGAAGAAGCTCTAGGGCTGCACATGAACAAAAGAAAATTTGAACGAAACTACAACGAAAACAACAACTTTGCAGGTTACCAAAAATAGATGACAACTATAGACTAGTTAAACACTCTAAGGTAAACTCGGGCCGCTTTGACTTTGTGGAGCTGAATGAACTTTGCTTTAAATTTGGCTACAAAGCCCTGCACAATCAAGAGAACAAACAATACCGCCGCCTACTGCCAGAAGACGAGGAAATCTCTTTAGCCATCAAAATACGTCAAAAGGAATGAGATTGAGAAGGATATCACACACTGGGCCTCACTCAAACAGCAAGGAACGATGATACAAAGAACATCAGATGTAAGAGGCAGAACATCATCAGCAATTTTCAACAACAACAGCATAAGCGACAGAGTCGTCCAATTTGCCATGATAGGGCGTCTCCAATTATTAGAAACAAACGCTGTCCTAAACACGTACTATCCCAGTACCTACCCTCGCTCATGTACGATCTGCAACCATCCGCATGATACCAACTCACACATTCTTAACAGGTGCCAGAAATTCAAAGGTATGTACACCGAACGCCATGACAGAATAGTCAAGCATATCTACGACATCCTGTTACGTAAGCACCCAAATGACAATATCTGCACCATCACAACCAACAAACGAATAGTCGCCAACAGCAACAACAACAACTTTCCTGACAAACCGGACATATGCATTAGAGACAATCGAACAAGGAAAGCTTTCGTGGTGGAAGTATCAAAACCATTTGATACCTTCATTGACATGTTACCATGAAAAATTCCTTAAGTACACCCAGCTCAACGACGCCCTTAACGACCAGGGGTATAACACAAAGACCATCGTTATTATCATAGGGTTCCTAGGAACTGTACACAGGAGAGCTGAATCTGGACTGAAGATGCTCGGGCTGTCCAACTCTGACGCACCAGCCTGTTGCAAATACATCAGTATCAGTGCAGTTATTTATAGGCTCAAACAGAGTCTGGAAAAGACGATTAACAGTTAAGTCAGCTGGCAATATCGAGTAGTACTTGTACATACAAGTCCGGATCGATTCGGTTTGTAAATCAAACATGTACTCAATAAAGTTCTTGAGATATGTATGTTCGTCTGTCTGTCTGTCTGTCTGTCTGTCTGTCTGTCTGTCTGTCTGTCTGTCTGTATGTATGTATGTATGTATGTATGTATGTATGTATGTATGTATGTTTGTCTGTCTGTCTGCCTGTGTGAATGTGTATATGTATGCATGTATGTATGTATATATGTATGTATGTATGTATGTATGTATGTATGTATGTATGTGGCGGACATGGCGGACATGGCAGACGAACCAAAGACATATATAATATGATGGGTCTACATTCCAAGTAAAGGCCAGAGGGGGGAATAACCAACATAACTCGAAGGGAAAAGGGGTTATCCAAGGATGCCATGGGTCCATCATTGCCTTCGAACAAGGAATAGATAAGTGGTTACAATGGATCAACGCACTATACACAGCACAAGGTGCTGCAGTCCCTAACTTAACACCAGTACAAGGCTATGTCGATAACGTGTGTTGCTGCACCACCTCAGCAGCTGAAATGAACACTATGATAGAGAAAATCCATCAGTTCATGGAAACAGCCCAGATGGCGGTGAAACATAGAAAGTGTGCAGTCCTACATGGACAGCGAACTGGTAACAACTGGAATAAAAAATCGACAACAGGTAACCAACGGTTTATTATAAAGAATGCCGCTATTCCCATGTACGATAAGAGCAAAGCGTACACATATCTAGGGCATGACATCAACCTCACGAACATCAGCGGACAACAACAAGTAGAGAATATTCTGGCTGACTTTGACAAGACAATAGAACAAATAAACTCTTCTGTACTACCTACATCTGCAAAACTATCAGCAGTCAACGTCATGTGTATGTCAAAACTAAATTTCTATTTCCCCAACCTGCATTTCACAGAAAAAGATCTCAAGCATATTGAAGATAAGATTGTATGGTACGTACGGTCATGGATGGGGTTGAATTCATCTTCAAATCACTCATTTTTCTTCACTCCCAAATCGATGGGAAGTCTTGGCATCCCGAACCCTCACGTTATGTACTATGCTAAGCATCTGTCTTTTTACTTGTCTTTACTTAACAACGATGACCCCCCTAGTTAAGGAAACTGCAAGAAGATCTCTGCAGCTTCATATGACAAAACGAGAGGCGGTCACAATCAACAATGAACAAAACAACTTTGCTGGATACGCCATCGACAGCAGCGATAACATCATGAAAGGTTCAAAGGTGAACTGGACTAAATCAGATTGGGTAAATCTGCATGATATGTGCAAGCGTGAAAACATACACCTATTAAAACGCGAAGACGACACATAGACCTTAGAGACAGAAGTAGACGAGAACTTGTCGCTCACATTTGACTCTGGGCGTGCCTTCTTTTCTGCCTTTAAAGCCATCAAGGCAAGAATGTTTCGTGACGATCTATCAAGCAAGTCGTCAAAAGGTCGACTAATTAGAGAAGCCGTCCACGCCGACTACACATCATCATCGGCCATTTTTACCAACTACAAAATCGATGATAAAGATCCTTCGTCTGCCACGGAAGACTCCAGCTACTGGAATGAGAGTCCCTTCTGTCACTCTATTACCCGCAGACTTACACCAAGTGATGCAAGATATGCAATCACCCACGTGAAAAGGTCTCTTATGTACTCAGTGGCTGTACGAAACAGAAGACCATATATCATAACCTCATTGTTGACATTGTCTTTCAGAAGGTGACAGCCAGTAACAAGGACAAAATAACTGTGTTAAAAGACACTGTGTTCAAGCATAGCCATTTCTTTGAAAACAGTCAGTCACAGACAAACACAATCATGCCAACACGCACACACTAGACCTGATATCGTCATCATTGATTTCGTGCAAAAAGAAGTGAAGATCACTGAAATCTCTGTTCCATTTGATGTCCATATTGAAAAATGTTATCAGGAAAAGTTTAAGAAGTATTTTCCCCTTTCACTTGAGATTAATAGTTTAGGATATCACTATGAAATTATAGTGCTCAATGTGGGCACATTAGGAGTTACTCATAAGAAGTTCATCCCTGGATTAATAAGAATGAATATCAGTAAAGCTGAAAGTAAGTTCCTTTCTAAGTTTTGCAGCATTAGCACCATTGTTGGATCCCACCAGGTATGGAAGGAAAGGTGCAGAAATAATTTTGCAGCTATATTGCACTGAAAGTCAAGATTATCCATCTATGAATGTCCACCATCACCACTACTACCATCATCATCCTTATTCATCATCATCATCATCATCATCATTGTCATCACCATCAGCACCTTTGTACCATCACCTCATGTATTCATATTCTTCATACTCTTCATGCTGTCCAGTCATCCTGCCCATCATTCACATCTCTCAAAGTCGTGATTTCCATGTAGATGTAATGTATTCATATTGCTTCTGTACATCCTGTGATGCAATCAAATGGAAATTTTGATATGTATGTGTGTATGTAAATATGTATGTTTGTATGTACATATGTATGTTTGTCTGTCTGTCTGTCTACCTGTGTGAATGTATGTATGTATGTATGTATGTATGTATGTATGTATGTATGTATGTATGTATGTATGTGGCGGACATGGCGGACATGGCAGACGGAATTTTATTGTGCTCTGCGACTTTCATCATTCTGTGTGCTGCATCCGTGGTGGTTGCCCCCAAAAACGCAATGCCGGCTCGAGAGAGAATTCCAGCAGGTAATGAGTTCATCAACAGGGTGAAAATCGCCACCAAAAAAGGCCTGTTGACCGGGAAAGTTATTCGTATTGTGGACAAGATCCAGGTCGGAGAGTCGTCATATTTCAACATGGCAAACGATGTAAACAAAGGTAGGACAAGCTTTAACACAGAACTGAGCAGCTGTAACTTTGATGGATTTCAAGGCGCTCTAAGTGATACCAAATGGGATTTATTCGAGGTCTTAGGGAGACGGTTTCGATCGTTTATAGCTACAAAGCCTAGAACAGCGACTGTTCGTTATACCCACCCAAGCCCAGCTAAGTGGTGGTTTGTTTACAAGCTGGTTTACGACCAGTTTCATAACCAGGGCGAATTTCAGCGCACGTCTAGATCAGGGGCTGAGCACAGCATAGAAAAGCTGAAGTTTGTATTAAGAATACTCTTCAAATTCCCCATCGAACTGTCTGAATACGATAATGAAGATAGCAGAGACAGCCTGTTAGACCAAATTCAGAATGCTCTACTTTTTATAACAACAACCATTAGGCCCGCTCTGGTGTGTCAACTCAGAGAGCAGCGACCTAACACAGACAACACACAACAGGGCGAAGATCACCGAATCGAAAAAGCCCGTTTAACACGGCTGTGGGAGGAAAACAAACGGCGAGTCATCGATATTATAAAAAAATGACAGTAAGGTTAACATTAACGCCCAGTGCAAAATACCAGTGGAAGAGATCACCAGCTTTTACCGACAGAAAAGTAATGCATCGCTTACTCATCCCTTACCTCCTCCGCCCTGGACTGACACTATAGGCTCCATGTGTGATATCACTGAAAGTCTAGATCTCAGTTTATTTACCAGCCAAGGGGTCTTCATGGTTATTACATCATTAAAAAATAATACTGCTCCAGGGTACGATGGCGTTGAGTATCACTATCTGAAGCAAAAATGCCATCAGTTGGCAGAGACATTGATTAATATTTTCAGCACTTGCTTCACCAACAGAAAAATACCCCAAGATTTGGAACACAGCTTGATTGTTTTGATACCTAAGAAGGGAGGTAATCCTGACGACCCTGGAGATTGGCGTCCCATATCATTGCTTACCTCCTTCTACAAAATATAAATGAAGCTAACACAATCGAGGGCACTCAAGTGGATAGTCAGTACAGGCAGGCTGTCCAGTGAGCAGAAAGGGTCATTACCCAGAAATGGTCTTCAAGAACATGTCTACTGCCTCAAAACAGCAATAGACAATCTGAAACACATTTCCTCAAAGCTTTTCGTCACCTTCGTGGACGCAGCAGATGTTTATGGAAGTGTTGACCATGAGGTCATGCTACAAGCTATGTCAGATGCCAGGTACCCTCAGCCGCTCATAGACATTACCAGAGACATATTTACCGCATCCTCATTTCAAGTCCAAAAGCGTTCACTCTGCGCATTATAAGAGGGAGAGGGATTATTCAAGGCTGTCCCTGGTCTGCTATAGTCTTCATCCAAGCAATAGACACATGGATAAGGTGGATGAATATGCCCCACGGGCCAGTGCATGTACCTAACCCATGCCAAGCTTACGTGGACGATGTATATATGTGTTCAACCAGCGAAAATGAAATGCTTCAGATGGTTGACAAAACTGAGAAGTTATGAATTACACCAGTATGAAAGTGAAACATATGAAATGTGGAACACTACATGGTCAGCGCACAGGAAACAACTGGTCAGCAATGGACAATACAGGCAAAGTATCTTTGAAACTTCAAAGGGACGTAATTCCAATGCTCGGGAAAATGAAACATTATTGTTATCTTGGACACCACATCAACCTGAATGGAACAGCGATGAAGGACCAATTTAAGGAAATTATTGAAAAATTCAAATCCAATCTTGAAAGAATAGAACAAGCACCCTTTATTTTAAATGCGAAATTTCAAGCAATCAACACCATGCTGACTCCCAAACTGAACTTTTACTTCAGAAAAAACACTGTTCCCGATGTTATGCTGGATGACATGGAAAGCGCAATCGTGGACTCTATAAGACATCTTTCTGGCTTGAATAAATCCACCACTCGATCCTTCATATTTTCTCCAATTTCTTATGATGGGCTGGGGCTAACTAAACCAAGCACCATATACTACAGCACACGAGTGGCATTCTTGCTTGGTGCTCTTAACAACGATGACCAACAAGTACGGACAGTAGCCCGGGAGGCACTTGAGCTCCACATGAGTAAACGAAAAATCCAGCGAGATTTAGACCCCCAGCAGAACCTCGCAGGATATAACACCGACGACAAATACAGACTTGTGAAACATTCTAAAGTCAATTGGGGCAAATCCAACTTCATTGAACTCAATGAACAGTGCATCAAACTTGGATACCAAGTTTCTCACAGCCACACCACCGACCAATGCAGACTAGTGGTGCCCGAAGATGAGGAAGTGTCCTTAGCCATCTCTGACACGAAACAAATCTCTCAGGCTATCAAAAAGAGNTATGATGGGCTGGGGCTAACTAAACCAAGCACCATATACTACAGCAAACGAGTGGCATTCTTGCTTGGTGCTCTTAACAACGATGACCAACAAGTACGGACAGTAGCCCGGGAGGCACTTGAACTCCACATGAGTAAACGAAAAATCCAGCGAGATTTAGACCCCCAGCAGAACCTCGCAGGATATAACACCGACAACAAATACAGACTTGTGAAACATTCTAAAGTCAACTGGTGCAAATCTGACTTCACTGAACTTAATGAACAGTGCATCAAACTTGGATACCAAGTTTCTTACAGCCACACTACCGACCAATTCAGACTAGTGATGTTATTGAGATATGTATGTATGTATGTATGTATGTATGTATGTATGTATGTATGTATGTATGTATGTCAGTGTTTGTGTGTGTGTCTGTCTGTGTGAGTGAGTGTGTTTGTGTGTGTGTGTGTGTGTTTATGTGTGTGTGAGTATGTGTGTGTGTGTGTGTGTGTGTGTGTGTGTGTGTGTGTGTGTGTGTGTGTGTGTGTGTATTGTAGAAAGGGGAAGGGGGGAAAAGAACGTCAATCAGAACGCATCTATAATTGTGGTTACACCTCTGCTACTTTTGACGTAAGCATTGCCAAATAATATCATCATAATGGCGGGGACACTGGTGCTGCACACCCTGTTAAGTCTACACCCCTGACAAGTAAATGGTGAGCAATACGATGTCCAGACACGGGTTCACCCCGCCCCCTCTCATTTCAAAAAAAAAGAAATATGAAGCAGCTTGGCTGAATGGTTGCAGCGTTGGCCTCAAGGTCTACAATTCGTGGGTTCAATTCGCGATCGATGTCGTGTTGTAAGTATCTTAGCAAAGCATTTCATTTACATTTCCCTCAGTCCACCTGTCTGTAAAATGGGTACTTGGCTACAGGCAGTGAGAAATATTGTCAGATTGCTAGTCATCAGCGTGTAAAAATAGCAGCGACACTATTATATTCCCTAGAAGACTGAGACTGTCCTAGGGTGACATGGCCTGCAGGGGCAATTATAGTGAGAAGCTGCATGAGCTGAATACTAGACTTAGAAACCGCATCATTATCATCGTCATCATCATCATTTAAAAAAAAGGAAAGAAGGCGTTCTCCACCAGAAATCTTAAAAAAAAATTCTCAAGACTGTGGCATAAAAAAAAAATAATGAAAGTTCCAAATTTTCGGAGCAATGTACATCCTCAGGGAACGTAAAATAATGAATAAGGAAAGATCACACAAACACATTTCACAGCATTACACATAGGCAGACTAGACGAGACCAAATCTAAACAAACAGCAAGTAAATGGGCAGAACTAGAACTGAGCTCACAACAACCGGGTCGGCAGGTAAAGACAATGCATCATCATCATCATCATCATTATTATCATCATCATAATCATCAAAATACTAATGAAAATAATAATACTAATAGTTATTATTGTTATTAAGGTTGTATTATTATTGTATTATTATTGTTGTTATTGTAATTATTATTATTTTCTCTTGTATCGTGCAGTGCTTTTAGTCCGGTTTTCTGCTGGGTGCGCGACCTATTGTTTTAGATAATAGCCATATCGCCCGTTGTCTCCGCCCGACCAGTTGACTCTGGGCTGTAAAGTTAGACCGCGGCATCACACAGTCAACTGACATCTGTAAAATTAGACCGCGGCATCACACAGTCAATTGACTCTCATCTGTAAAATTAGACCGCGGCATCACACAATCAGTTGACTCTGGCTGTAAAATTAGACCGCGGCATCACACAGTCAATTGACTCTCATCTGTAAAATTAGACCGCGGCATCACACAATCAGTTGACTCTGGCTGTAAAATTAGACCGCGGCATCACACAGTCAATTGACTCTCATCTGTAAAATTAGACCGCGGCATCACACAATCAGTTGACTCTGGCTGTAAAATTAGACCGCGGCATCACACAGTCAATTGACTCTCATCTGTAAAATTAGACCGCGGCATCACACAATCAGTTGACTCTGGCTGTAAAATTAGACCGCGGCATCACACAGTCAATTGACTCTCATCTGTAAAATTAGACCGCGGCATCACACAATCAGTTGACTCTGGCTGTAAAATTAGACCGCGGCATCACACAGTCAATTGACTCTCATCTGTAAAATTAGACCGCGGCATCACACAATCAGTTGACTCTGGCTGTAAAATTAGACCGCGGCATCACACAGTCAATTGACTCTCATCTGTAAAATTAGACCGCGGCATCACACAATCAGTTGACTCTGGCTGTAAAATTAGACCGCGGCATCACACGGTCAGCTGATTCTGGGCTGTAAAATTAGACCTGGCATCACATTATTCATACGCCTAGAGGTTTCCAAGGCTTCCAATCAGAGTATTCATTAGGAGATCAAAGGTCAGATTTATGTAACATAGCTGAATAGGGTTATGCGAGCGGTCATTTGAATTTGCACTATTATTTTATACTTTGACTAGATTCGATGACATTATTATTCCGACGTTAACTCACTGGAGACTAATGCCGTGTATACACGTCCTACAGAATTAATTATCTGTAAGCAAATCCAGTCCTTGTTTTTGTTCGTAAATATTGTACAACTCTTCTGTGAGTATGTTTACACAAAAGAAGATGAATCTTGGTAAAATAAGAATGTTGACTTTCTAGTGAATGCAGGGCTGCGTCTCTTAAGTCTTCTTCGAGTATGAAATGACGTCATTTTAAATAATAAAAGAGCAGTCCTTGCGGGGTGTCTCGGAATTACCTGAAACCAGCTGAAGTTGTTATCTGTGGGCAAGCCAAAATGACTGCGACTAATGCAAAAGCGACAGGAGAGGTGCACCGACTTGTGAGCGGTCTTTGTTTTACTGATATCTCTGCTTCATTCACTGGCAATCTGATCATCGTTGATACTTGCTACATCCTCCTCCAACACAAGGAGGGAATCTCAGAGATCGAATGTAGCAGAAAGTTAATTTGTGTCAACGGCAAATTTGAAACCACAGATAAATTTCGCCATCGTGTGAGCTTCCGATTAAGGTTGCCAGACTTATTTTTCGAGCGAAGCCGAATTGCATATTGAAAAAAAAAAAAGCCAAAAAAGAGCTCAACCATGTGTGGGAAGTTACAGTCAAATGATTGTAAGCTTAGCTAAAGTCCGTTTGAGTCCTAAAGGAGCCAACAGTCAAATGTAAGCTTACCTAAGGTCTGTTTGAGTCCTAAAGGAGCCAAAGAACCAGTCGGTTGTCTGCGAGTCAAGGGCTCTGAAAGAGAACCAAAAAATCCGAAAGAGCCGACTCAAGTCTGGCAACCCATGGGTTGCAACTTGAACATTGTCTAACTTTAAGGAATGTCTAAGCTCCCCCCACAAATTGTCTAGACTCCGCTTTTTGGCTGTCTGAGACTAGCAAGACGAATATGAAAAAAAAACAAAACAACGCACCCCAGTGGAAGGGTCACCCCCTCATATAAATAAAAATATCTAGTCATACTCTGAACATCAACATATTTTAATAGCACTACCTACTGCATGTAATGACTGACATGCCTTGACAGCTGTTGACAACTTACTGTCGGCACTGTCGCTCGCAATTCTACTACGAGGTACTATTGACAAAATAGTGATTGCTTTTAGACTACCGTTGTATAAAATTCACTTTCTATCCTGTTATCGTCTTACCAATTATGTTGCAACCAGTGCCAAGAAGTAGAAGACGAGTTCCATTGTTTAGTAATATGTCCTAGATTCAGAAAGTTAAGGAAAAAATATCTACCTACTGGCTTGTTAGAAAAACCAAGTATGGCAAACTTTGTACACTTAATGAAAGAAGGCAGTGGGGAAGAACTGGGTAAGCTGGCAACACTGGCCATTTAGTGCTGAAGGAATATGAAAAAGAAACCTAAGCGTATTATCTGATGCAATAGCAAAACACAATTATATTATGTCCAGGAAATATCATCCGGCTAATTAGAAAATACTGTATACCACATACATGAAATAGTCTTTAGAAGAATAATGTTTCATGCTCATGAGATATTCCCTTGGGGAATAGAAATATTTTATATTGGAAAGTGTCTTGTGTTAGTACGTGTGAGTGTACGCGCGTGTGGGTGTGTATGGATGTGCTGGAAACTATGATGTAGCCATTTATGCTATTAGGTCGAAAGGTTTGTGGGTGTATGTATGTACGTGTGTGTGTGTGAGTGTGTGTGTGTGGGTGTGTATGCGCGTGTGGGAGGGTATATATGTGCTGGAAACTATGATGTAGCCATTTATGCTATTACGAAGA
>JAWQUT010000255.1:1001480-1013910 GCA_033807755.1 Ellobium chinense | reverse complement strand
ACATCTTTTGTTTTGTTGTTATTTATGCCTCTAAACCCATATTAATGACCTCTAGGATTATTCTCTATATAGGGAAGTGACTTTTCAGTGAATACGCCGTTGTATCGGCGGACATCGTGAGGTTTCTCTGTATGGCAAAGTGACTTATCCTAAACTGCGCCGGTGTATCGGCGGACACCATAGGGTTTCTCTGTATGGCGAAACGCTGTATCGGGGGTTTACATTATAAAAACAAGTTTTATTCAAATATCTAATTTTACATTGATTTGAACGATGCCGGATATTAGAGACAAATAAATAAGCTTCAAATGTATCCAAATTACGTTCAAAGAAGTCCACAAATAGCCAAGATATTACCGCTCAAAGCAGGTGAAAATCTTTACACTGCCATATCTCAAAAGTAAGATTTTAGCGATAGAGCACTTTGCAATGAAGCCAGCGACCTGCAGTACGTGGCAAAACATCGGATGAAGTTTTCAACAATTTACATGTCAGCGACAACGTTATAAAATTTGTTATAAAAGGCCGTCTCCAACTCTTAGAAACCAACGCTGTACTCAACACGTACTACCCAAACTCCTATTAACGTTCCTGCACAATCTGCAACAACAAACACGATACCAACTCTCACACCATAAACAGGTGTCAACGATTCCACGGCATGTACTCGGAGAGGCACGATCGAATAGTAAACCACGTCCACGACATGCTTCAGAGGAGACTAAAAGCTGAAACAACTGACATTATGAACAATAAATGCATCGCAACAACGGAAAACATCCCTAATAAGCCAGACGTCTGCATTCTCGACCATAAGAACAAGCAAGCATTCATAGTCGAGGTATCGGTCCCTCTTGACTGTTTTCTGGCCCTCTGCTGTCGGGAAAAAAATTATGAAATACCTACCACTATGCCGCCATCTTAATGACAAGGGATACAACTGCAAAATCATTGTGTTAATCATAGGATCTCTCAGAAGAGTACACAAAAAAAAAAGTGACTCAGTAACTAGACCAAAACTCTTTGGCTTAACGAACAGAGAAGTCAAAAGAGTGTGTAGCTACCTCATTATAAGCGCCATAATCGGTTCGTTTCGGATCTGGCGCAGGCGAATGTCAATCGAAAGGTGAAGGCTGGCAATATAATATTGTAACGCGCTGTACTCTCGCAGATGGATTCGTGATTGTAATTTAAACAGCATGTTCAAATGAGTTATTGATGTGTGTGTATGTATGTATGTATGTATGTATGTATGTATGTATGTATGTATGTATGTATGTATGTATGTATGTATGTCAGTGTTTGTGTGTGTGTCTGTCTGTGTATGTGTGTGTTTGTGTGTGTGAGTGTGTGTGTGTGTGTGTTTGTGTGTGTGTTTATGTGTGTGTGTGTGTATGTATGTGTGTGTGTGTATGTGTGTGTGTGTGTGTGTGTGTGTGTGTGTGTGTGTGTGTGTGTGTGTGTGTGTGTGTATTGTATAAAGGGGAAGGGGGGAAAAGAACGTCAATCAGAACGCATCTATATTTTGTGGTTACACCTCTGCTACTTTTGACGTAAGCATTGCCAAACACTGTATGTCATCATAATGGTGGGGACACTTATGCTGCACACCCTATTAAGTCTACACCCCTGACAAGTAAATGGTGAGCAATACGATGTCATGACACGGGTTCACACCCCCCCCTCCTCATTTTAAAAGAAAAAATATATGAAGCAGCTTGGCTGAATGGTTGCAGCGTTGGCCTCAAGGTCTACAGTTCGTGGGTTCAATTCGCGATCGATGTCGTGTTGTAAGTATCTTAGCAAAGCATTTCATTTACATTTCCCTCAGTCCACCTGTCTGTAAAATGGGTACTTGTTTACAGGCAGTGAGAGCAGATTGCTAGTCATCACCGTGTATAAATAGCAGCGACACTATATATTCCCTAGAAGACTGAGACTGTCCTAGGGTGACATGGCCTGCAGGGGCAATTATAGTGAGAAGCTGCGTGAGCTGAATACTAGACTTAGAAACCGCATCATTATCATCGTCATCATCATCATTGAAAAAAGGAAAGAAGGCGTTCTCCACCAGAAATCTTTAAAAAAATTCTCAAGACTGTGGCATAAAAAAAAAATAATGAAAGTTCCAAATTTTCGGAGCAATGTCTACATCCTCAGTGAACATAAAATAATGAATAAGGAAAGATCACACAAACACATTTCACAGCATTACACATAGGCAGACTAGACGAGACCAAATCTAAACAAACAGCAAGTAAATGGGCAGAACTAGAACTGAGTTCACAATAACCGGGTCGGCAGGTAAAGACAATGCATCATCATCATCATCATCATTATTATCATCATCATAATCATCAAAATGTTAATGAAAATAATAATAATAATAGTTATTATTGTTATTAAGGTTGTATTATTATTATTATTGTATTATTATTGTTGTTATTGTAATTATTATTATTTTCTCTTGTATCGTGCAGTGCTTTTAGTCCGGTTTTCTGCTGGGTGCGTGACCTATTGTTGTAGATAATAGCCATATCGCCCGTTGTCTCCGCCCGACCAGTTGACTCTGGGCTGTAAAGTTAGACCGCGGCATCACAAAGTCAGTTGACATCTGTAAAATTAGACCGCGGCATCACACAATCAATTGACTCTCATCTGTAAAATTAGACCGCGGCATCACACAGTCAATTGACTCTCATCTGTAAAATTAGACCGCGGCATCACACAATCAGTTGTCTCCGGGCTGTAAAATTATCACACAGTCAGTTGTCTCCGAGCTGTAAAATTAGACCGCGGCATCACACAATCAGTTGACTCCGAGCTGTAAAATTAGATCGCGGCATCACACAGTCAATTGTCTCCGGGCTGTAAAATTAGACCGCGGCATTACACAGCCAGCTGACTCTGGGCTGTAAAGTTAGACCTGGCATCACATTATTCGTACGCCTAGAGGTTTCCAAGGCTTCCAATCAGAGTATTCATAAGGAGATCAAAGGTCAGATTTATGTAACGTGTGAGGTACCCAAAAATTATTGCACACTTTTATGTCACTGGAATTAGGCCCTCTTTATATAATAATATTCCTTATCCAATGAAAGAGTAAAAGAAATATCTCCGGATTAAAGTAATCAGTTATGTGGAAACCTTTCTCCAGGAATCCAGTATACTCATGCACATCTACTGTGTCGATTATGTTGTTTTGTAGTTTCAGAATTTTCGATAACTTGGGGTGAGTGGGAGGATTATTGAGTAGACAGGTTTTTAACATTAAAAGACATTAAACATGGAATTTTAAGAAAATAAAACAATGTGTCATTTCTCATCATGTCATGTGCTATATTAATTTGCAATGTCAGTGAGAATTTATTGATATTTTAAGTTCCTTCCGTCATCAAAGCTGAATAGGGTTATGCTAGCGGTCATTTGAATTTGCATTATTATTTTATACTTTGACTAGATTCGATGACATTATTATTCCGACGTTAACTCACTGGAGACTAACGCCGTGTATACACGTCATACAGAATTAATTATCTGTAAGCAAATCCAGTCCTTGTTTTTGCTCGTAAATATTGTACAACTCTTCTGTGACTATGTTTACCCAAACGAAAGATGAATCTTGGTAAAGTAAGAATCTTGACTTTCTAGTGAATGCAGGGCTGCGTCTCTTAAGTCTTCTTCGAGTATGAAATGAAGTTATTTTAAATAATAAAAGAGCGGTCCTTGAGGGGTGTCTCGGAAACTACCTGAAACCCGCTGAAGGTGTTATCTGTGGGCAAGCCAAAATGGCTGCGACTAATGCGAAAGCAACAGGAGAGGTGCACTTGAGCGGTCTTGCTTTACTGATATTTCTGATTCATTTTACTGGCAGATCACTGTTGATACTTGCTACATCCTCCTCCAACACAAGGAGGGAATCTCAGAGATCGAATGTAGCAGAAAGTTAATTTGTGCCAACGGCAAATTTGAAACCACAGATACATTTCGCCATCGTGTGAGCTTCCGATTAAGGTTGCCAGACTTATTTTTTTCGAGCGAAGCCGAATTGCATATTAAAAAAAAAAGCCAAAAAAGAGCTCAACCGTGTGTGGGAAGTTACAGTCAAATGATTGTAAGCTTAGCTAAAGTCCTTTTGAGTCCTAAAGGAGCCAACAGTCAAATGTAAGCTTACCTAAAGTCTGTTTGAGTCCTAAAGGAGCCAAAGAACCAGTCGGTTGTCTGCGAGCCAAGGGCTCTGAAAGAGAACCAAAAATCCGAAAGAGCCGACTCAAGTCTGGCAACCCATGGGTTGCAACTTGAACATTGTCTAACTTTAAGGAATGTCTAAGCTCCGCCCACAAATTGTCTAGACTCCACTTATTGGCTGTCTGAGACTAGCAAGACGAATATGAAAGAAACAAAAACGCACCCCAGTGGAAGGGTCACCCGCCATATTCATAGAAATATGTGGTCTTACTCAGAAAGTATGTTGCCCTCTACCCAGTTGTACTGATGTATGGCTAAAATCAATGACATCACATATTGATACCTTTGTCGATAATTTGACGGAAGTGGTCTAATATTTTTCCTATGTCACGGATCTCGCAAATTAAAAATCACATGCAAATCTTTAGGTTCGAAGACCAACAATTTTAATACCACTGCCTACTTCTTGTAATGATTGACATGCCTTGACAGCAGCTGTCGGCACTGTCGCTCGCAATTCTAACACGAAATACTGTTGACAAAAAATAGTGATGTCTTTCGGACTACTTTTGGATATTCACGATCTAAGCTGTTATCGTTCTTGCAATTATGTTAGTGCTTAACTGTCTTTAGGGAAATGCCTCTAACGTGGTTCTTGATTATTGTTTTTGTGTTTGTTGCCTATGAACAGGTTCTACCAAAATATTTACATTTTCAGTCTCATACTGTACAGATATGCAATCTGAGAAACGTACCTATTCTCGGGTATTTCATAATCTTTATGAAGGAAGTTTTTGCCTCAGACACAGATTCGATGTGTCCCATTTTGTACAAAACCTGAAGATAAAGCTCGGCATTTTGGGGAGAAATATCTCCGGTTTCGAATTTGCAAGTGGTACATCTTTTCAACGACCTTATGTCGGAGGAAGATATAGCAGGAATTAACGGTAGTACGTATGCTAGTAAATAGACAAAGTAATAAATATAGCCCACACCACTCACAAGTCAGTGGATTATTGCCTGTCTCTTCAGCCGTCATCTTGGCTTCCTTAGCGACTGCTACTTTCTTCGCTAAGGATGGGGTGTGGCTTTCATTTAGTCAGATTGCGGGCCTCTGTGGAAATTATTGCTTTTTGACGCCTCAATAACTCGCCACAAGGCCTCGACAGATTTTTATTAAACTTCTGCATTTTCAGTGAACGGGCAGAGAGATTTGCAAAAAGAGGCAATAAAAGAAAAATTAGACCTAGTATGCAGCCTTCGCGTCATAAACAACATCTAACTACGTAATACGTCAAACGCGATAGCTTGTATATATATCCAGCCACTCTCACTGCGTCTGGCCTGCCTTTGAAAGAACGTGGTCATTTCAATTAGCCACCAATACAATTGATGAAAGCTACCTGTTGAATCACGCAGCTATGGCATTCAAAGATCACAAACAGGGAAAGATAATTTCAAATTATTGCAGCTTTATTTGAATTTTTACTTTTAAATCACTCACTAAACACCCCAAAAAAAGCACATTACAAAAAGCAACATGTCTTTTATGTGAATTTTTGATTTAGCACATTCTGCTACGAGTCCTCATGTCACAAATTTTAGCTTATAGTATATTTTACAGTAGATGTGGTCTGGTTGAAGTGCCAAGCTAGACGACGAATTCATCCTGGAAACAGTCCTCGAAGCAATCAATGTCTTGGTCCCCTGCATCTGCACAGTTTTTACTACAAGCTTCATAAGCATCAAAGCAGGCCATGCGACAAGGTGCAGCGATGTCCCAGCACGGCTCTAGGCAGTCCATTGTGAAGTCATCGGCCCACTGGCCGTTCGGATAACATCCTGAGGAATACAGGTTACAATGATGTTGATAATAATAATAATAACTATTATAATAATAAATTAGTGCATTTCTATAGCGCTTCACACCTAGAGAACTCGAAGCGCTTTGTAGCCGCATCTTTACATTGTTTTTCTTCGCATACGACCGGCCACGTTTATATGACGTATAGTCAGCCTCATTTTATATTAATAAAACGCTTCGGCCAAATTTGTGTCACAGATTTCTTGAGAGCTACGTAACGAAAAAACATGCGGTCTTCACCTAAATTTGTAGAAAAATACACAAAAAGTAACTATACACATCAGTCCTCTATACTTTTTTTTTTACCCTTTAAAAAAAAAAAGAATGTATATCGCAACGAAATACAATCTCCGATAGATCATTTAAATCCGCCCGATTCGCCAATCGTCCAGCTCTTTCACGGAGTCGAATGCATTCGTCTATGATGCCTTTCGGTGCGCTAGGTATTCTTTCGCCTGGTGCGTTGCCTGCCTGCCCATTTGTAAAATGGTGTGTTTGTCTTGTCGGTTATATGCAATGACCGTCGACTCAACAAATGCTCACTTGCACACACATGCTGTCACTCACCGCACATGCACACAAACGCATACACACTCATATTCACTCACCCGTACACTCACAGCATCTGTATGTGCGTGCAAACAGAGAGCAGAAATCTTAATGTCAGTGGTGGACATGGATTCCCGTGTCGATAACTAATGATTTCATGTAAAATATCTTTTCATAACAGGTAATATACTTTAAGATAAAGGTGCATTATACGTAATATCTTGTGAAATATGATGTATCATGTAAACTACCGAGCATGAAAGGTATTATATTAATATAATATTTGACTGATAGCCTATACATTAAAACTGAGGTATAATAGGTAATAGTCTGTGAACGTGTGAAAAAAACGCTTTATCATAATGGGATACTACAGTATATTCCTATTATGATAAAGCGTTTTTCACGGTCTTACTGTAGAAATACTTTCTTATAATCTCTTGAAAATATGATTATATAAAAATATGTAATACGCAGTGAAATACAGTGTCATAAGAGATAATTTAAATATATTGTAAATATTGTTGTATAATAGGTAACAGCCTATGAAATAGAACTTTATAAAAGGTAATAATAATATAGCTGTGAAATAGTGTTATAATACGAGCGTAGGTTAAAAAAAAAATTAAAAAGAAGGAGCTATAACAATCTAAAAGCAGAAATACTTAAGGGGGCCCGACAATTGAGCCCCAGGGCACGACAAATGAACGCCAGGGCACGAAGACAACTGACCACCACGGACAAGAAACTGAGCATCAACATTTTCCTGAATTACCGCACTGACCCTAAACTTTTAAAATCCTCATTTCGCACAGCATTCATCATGGGATTCGTAATGCATTTTCGATTTTTGATCTATGTTCTGTAGTCAGCACTGATAAAATCCTCGATTGCAAAATAATATACACATTAAGAATCCCATTAAAAACACACTCACACACAAACTGACATACAGAGTGAACAAAATACACTAACACGTACCATGTGAGCAATCTGTTATTAATTCTAAGTCAGCATTTTAAGATAAGATAAGATAAGATAAGATAAGATACTTTATTTATAATCCCCGTGGGGAAATTTTTCTTTCTTACAGTGATGCATACAATCATACATACATTAACAGACACAGACTCACACACACTCTCACACATATTACATGATACATGCGCCGTCCAAGTCACTCACTCTGTCACGCTCTCGTCTTCACCCTTCACTGCTCACACAACTTACACACTGCAGTTCAGTGTGCACTTAAGAAACACTAATGGCTTTATTCGAGCTCAGTTGATGTATGCAGGTGTTATACAGTAAACCGGGGTCAGTTGTTTTGCGGCTGTACTGACATAAAAGGAAACCACTTCTCAAGTTTGACATTTGGGCAATTCCACCCACATGTCACGTTACTTACGCTAATTTCTGAAAAGCTTTAATTTAACAAGAAATATTTTTGGTTGTTTTTTACAGGGATTACTGTATTTCTTAAATATAACTCGAAAGTAGTTGCTGTAAAGTCGCAGCTTTTCAGAAATTAGCGTAACTGACGTCACAATCTGCTGGAACTGCCCATTTATTTTAAAATTTAGATCGGTCAATAGGTTGACATACTTGAAGACAATCATAAATATTATCCAAGGCAAACCGGTGGGGTGTCGGGCGAGTAAGACAAAAACAAAACGGAGAGAAAAAGAAAGAAAGAAAGAAAGAAACTAACAAACAAACAAACAAATAAACAAACAAACAAAAGAAAAGTGAAACAAAGACAGGAAGATAAAAAAAAAAGAAAGTAAGAACAGAAGGACAGAAAGTAAGAACGAAATAGAGAGAGAGAGAGAGAGAGAGAGAGAGAGAGAAAGAAAGAAAGAAAGAAAGAAAGAAAGAAAGAAAGAAAGAAAGAAAGAAAGAAAGAGAAAGAAAGAAAGAAAGAAAGAAAGAAAGAAAGAATGAACAGCTTTCTTTTCACCTTTTTCCTCAATGCATTGTGCTTCCAACTCATCTTGTTCTGTGCATTTGTCCCAGCACCAATTAGCCCTGGGATCACTTCTCGCCATGACAACCGTCAGGGTCAAGGACATGAGAGCTATAACCTTGAGCATCATCTTTCTTCGAATTTGCGACCAGAGAAAATAAAATACATGACTACTATGGTTGCAGGGGCCTAATTAGTGAAAAAAGAATTGAAAGATTAGCGTTGACAGTAGCAGAGTATGAAGAATATAGACAGAGTGTAGAAATAATCGTTCAACATGAAACCACACAGCAAAAGTGGTGAAATTTCAGTCCTGGGTTCGTTAAAAAAAATATTTGTCTAAGGCAGCGTTTACCAATGGCTTCGGTCGATTTCATTAATTGTGCGGGCCAGTGTTCTGCAAAAGAAGGCCAAATTATTAACCCCCGTTCGTCTAATATAAAAGTTGAAAAAATCCAAATGAAGGACCTCAAATTCAAATATTATATAAATCCACGAAGAAAGTGAAACAGTTGTGTGGTGCCTGTGTGAAGCTTTAAGTTAACCTTTGTGATGCGATGAGAGAATATATTTTACCATCAGTTCGCATCACTTGACTGAGGCAATAAAATATACATGCAGCTCTTTGCCGACCTCTGGGTCCGGCAGTAGAATTTTGCACTCCAGTGACATCTGACCATGCAACGGTCAGTTTTTCCTAACAATGTCACGCAGCCAGCGGGAGGCTGGAGTCGACGAGACTCGCGCTACAGGTTCTTGGCACCTTTTAGAAGGGCTAGTGACTCATATTGTACAACCCAATTAATCCGCTAATATATAAAGTCCCCTTTCTGGTCGGCCCTGCCAGCCAGTGTCAGGGTGTAGAAATATTTAAAAGGATTTGTGATCAAAATAAAGCATCCAATTTAACTTTAGGTACAATTTGAACCCTATAGATAAAAACAAAATATAATGTTTAGACCTATATATTAGCAAGTAAA
This sequence comes from Ellobium chinense, assembly GCA_033807755.1. Taxonomy (NCBI): domain Eukaryota; kingdom Metazoa; phylum Mollusca; class Gastropoda; order Ellobiida; family Ellobiidae; genus Ellobium; species Ellobium chinense. The sequence goes on along the minus strand of JAWQUT010000255.1, from coordinate 1,004,363 downwards.
AACCAGTCAAATGCAAAATTGAGGACAAAATCAGAATTTGAGGCTGCCCTACTTGATAGAGATTTGTGAAAAATTTTGGGCGTTGACGCCCATTTTCTTCCCGTTAAAAGAACGGGCAATAAAACTAGTTTAACCTCCATGAGATAAAACGTCCCTAAATCACAGTGCTATTTGTAGAATAACACAAAATGTTTACAAGGCCAAATAAAGAAAACAACAATAGATTCCGATAACCTACAACAGTAAAGATTTAGCTTTATCTTACCTTTGCTACAGAGCAGAAATCACTCGCTTGGGCTAGAAAAAACTGACTGGTTACAAAAAACATATGGTGCTTTTATATATTCATCATCCCAACCGGCATAATTACTTAATTTGTGCAGAGATTTAACGATAGTGTTAATTGTTGCTGCAAAATCACTGGTGCAATAAAGCAAAATGCTGACATTAACCGTTGGCATTCCCACGAATACGGCCTCAGTTTCCATAGGGATTATCAGGTAGATGTAGGACAACATTGCCAAAAGGCAATTAAAAGAAGATTTTTAGTATAATTGGCCAACTAGGTTTAAGCGAAGCTCTTTTTTTTCCACCCTCAGTCACTCGTATTCACACACACACACACACACACACACACACACACACACACACACACACACATACACACATACATACATACATATATATACAAACATACATACATACATACATACATACATACATACATACATACATACATACATACATACATACATACATACATACATACATACATACATACATACATACATACATACAAACAAATACACACACATATACACTCACACAAACACAAACAAACACATACACACACATGCGCACACACATACACACACATAAACACACACAAGGACGCACACACATAAACACACACACACACACAATGAAGCACACACACACACACACTTTCTCTTTCCTCTCTCTCTCACACACATTCTCTCTCTCGCCTCTCTCTCTCTCTCTCTCACACACACACACACACACACACACACAATCTCTCTCTCTCCTCTCTCTCTCTCTCTCTCACACACACACACACACTCTCTCTCTCCTCTCTCTCTCTCACACACACACACACACACACACACACACTCACACGCACACACAAACACACGCACACACACATATACACACACAATCTCTCTTTCTCTCTCTCTCTCACACACACACGCATACATACAAACACATACACACATATACATACACTCTCTCTGTCTCTTCACTCACTCTCTCTCTCTCTCTCTCACACACACACACACACACACACACACACACACACACACACACACACACACGCCTTGCAGCTGTTAAAATGTGTAAACTGAACCATATTCAACGCGGGCATTGCCTACATAATTATTAACAGTAGGTGCCACATACAGTAAGTTAATACCAACGGACGTTAACTATAGTAGTAACTTTTTCTTTCCAAGATAAAGGCAGCTGATCTTTTTTACCAATTGGCTTTTTTTTCCCCTGGGATTCACTTCGGATACCTTGTTTTGCATATTTATGACCCAAGATATCTGTCATAAAAACAGTGCCGTGCCCCCTCCCCTTTCACCCCAACCCTCCCCCGAGATGTCTGTCGTAATAGCAGTTCCCCCCACCCTCCCCTTCCGAGAATCTGTCATAACAGCAGTGTCCCCCATCCAAGAGGCCCATCATGAGTGCAGTGGCCCCCATCCAAGAGGTCCATCATGAGTGCAGTGGCCCCTATCCAAGAGGCCCATCATGAGTGCAGTGGCCCCCATCCAAGAGACCCATCATGAGTGCAGTGGCCCCCATCCAAGAGGCCCATCATGAGTGCAGTGGCCCCCATCCAAGAGGCCCATCATGAGTGCAGTGGCCCCCATCCAAGAGGCCCATGATGAGTGCAGTGTCCCCCATCCAAGAGGCCCATCATGAGTGCAGTGGCCCCCAACCAAGAGGCCCATCATGAGTGCAGTGGCCCCCACCATTTCATAGAAACAATTATAGTAAAAATCACCATTACTACCCTACCTCCATCCACATGCGCGCTCTCTCTCTCTCTATTTCTCTCTCTCTCTCTCTTTTTCTTTCTTTCTTTCTCTCTCTCTCTCTCTCTCTCTCTCTCTCTCGCTTTTCTCCTGCACTTCTCTTCTCGCATTTTCATTTCTTTTCATATCGTTCTTCTCATTTCCTTGGGAGACCTTTGACCCACTTTCATGAACTGGACGGGGAGTTGTTGGGACAGACTTCAAACAATATAACACCATAATATAGTGCAAGTTATAAGCAGCTTAGCTTGGTGTAATAAAAGACGCTTACGAAGTAGAGATTGGGGAAGGGGGACTACTGAGAGGACAGAATGGTTGTTTGAGAAAGGGAAGATCTTTATACAATGATAATAATGTAATTTTAGGAGACATAATTAGGTATTTTCAGCTCCATCACGTGACCTAGGAAATCTTGCTCACACGTTGGTTTGTTTACATGCTCTGCTTATGTATGACTACTCGTCATTTATCAAAATAGCCTAGCAATCCCTAGATCACGTGGTGTAACTGACCCGTCTGGAAATACCTCATTCAGGCTGAGAGGTGAGATGCACGGAGAAGGCCCCGGGTAGTCCGGGACAGATGAAATGAATTGGGGCGCCACCCACAAATTGAAGGATTCTACAGTTTTTTTGCATTTTCTGACAGAGCAATATCTCTCGTAACTGGACACAAAAGTTTACCACGTTCGGAAGGGTGGAACTAGCTTTTTTAGTGGACAGTGGTCAGTTAGGGTCAGAACCCACCTATTTCCACTTAGATGCTCAAAACAAAGGAAATAAAATTAGAAATAACATGAAATGAGTTTGTTTCAAATTATTCA
>JAWQUT010000255.1:987706-1000495 GCA_033807755.1 Ellobium chinense | reverse complement strand
CACACACACACACACACACACACACACACACACACACACACACACACACACACACACACACACACATACACACACACACACACACACACACACACACACACAGAAACACACACACACACACAAACACACACACACACACACACACACATATATACACACACACTCTCTCTCTCTTCCCTCTCACACACACACACACACACACACACACACACACAAACACACACACACACACATACACACACAATCTCTCTTTCTCTCTCTCTAACACACACATGCATACATACAAACAAATACACACATGTGCACAACTCTCTCTGTCTCTTCACTCTCTCTCTCTCTCTCTCTCTCTCACACACACACACACACACACACACACACACACACACACACACACACACACACACACACACACACACACACGCCTTGCAGCTATTAAAATCTGTAAACTTGAACCATATTCAACGCGGGTATTGCCTACATATTAACAGTAGGTTGCCACATACAGTAAGTTAATACTAACGGACGTTAACTATAGTAGTAACTTTTTCTTTCCATGATAAAGGCAGCTGATCTTTTTTACCAATTGGCTTTTTTTTCCTGGGATTCACTTCGGATACCGTGTTGTGCATATTTATGATCCAAAATATCTGTTATAAAAACAGTGCCGTGCCCCCTCCCCTTCCACCCCAACCCTTCCCCGAGATGTCTGTCGTAATAGCAGTTCCCCCCTTCCCTTCCCGAGATTCTATCATAACAGCAGGGTCCCCCATCCAAGAGACCCATCATGAGTGGAGTGTCCCCCATCCAAGAGGCCCATCATGAGTGCAGTGTCCCCCATCCAAGAGACCCATCCTGAGTGGAGTGTCCCCCATCCAAGAGGCCCATCATGAGTGCAGTGTCCCCTATCCAAGAGGCCCATCATGAGTGCAGTGTCCCCCATCCAAGAGACCCATCCTGAGTGCAGTGTCCCCCATTCAAGAGGTCCATCATGAGTACAGTGTTCCCCCATCCAAGAGGCCCATCATGAGTGCAGTGTCCTCCATCCAAGAGGCCCATCCTGAGTGCAGTGTCCCCCATCCTAGAGGCCCATCATGAGTGCAGTGTCCCCCATCCAAGAGGCCCATCATGAGTGCAGTGTCCCCCATCCAAGAGGCCCTTCATGAGTGCAGTGTCCCCCATCCAAGAGGCCCTTTATGAGTGCAGTGTCCCCCATCCAAGAGGCCCATCATGCGTGCAGTGGCCCCCATCCAAAGGGCCCATCATGAGTGTAGTGGCCCCCATCCAAGAGGCCATCATGAGTGCAGTGGCCTCCATCCAAGAGGCCCATCATGAGTGCAGTGGCCCCCACCATTTCATAGAAACAATTATAGTAAAAATCACCATTACTATCCTACCTCCATCCACATGCGCGCTCTCTCTCTATTTCTCTCTCTCTCTCTTTTTCCATCTTTCTTTCTCTCTCTCTCTCTCTCTCTCTCTCTCTCTCTCTCTCTCTATTCTCCTGCACTTCTCTTCTCTCATTTTCATTTCTTTTCATCCCGTTCTTCTCATTTCCAACTCTGACCCATGTTCATGAACTGGAAGGAGAGTTGTTGGGACACACTTCAAACAATATAACACTATATAGTGCAAGTTATAAGCACTTTAGCTTGGTGTAATAAAAAGACGCTTAAGAAGTAGAGATAGGGGGAGGGGGGCTCCTGAGAGGACAGAATGGTTGTTTGAGAAAGGGAAGATCTTTATACAGTGATAATAATGTAATTTTAGGAGACATAATTCAGGCTGAGAGGTGAGATGCATGGAGAAGGCCCTGGGGGAGGGGGAAGAGGGTAGGTGGGGGATCCTTTTTTATCATTTTAGTTGGCCTTACATCTTCCAATCCACACAACTTTTATGACACTAATTTTACGTGGTCTAGTCTAGTCTGTACTTTGAATATATATCTGTTCTTTAACCCCTCCAATAGGCCTCACGATGATGCGTTGTGAGTTGCCATTCACGAACACGGGTTTAGTCTATTTCTTTTACACACATGTGTTGAAATGGCTTGGGAACCGCTAATCACGCTAGAGGCAGATATCACACAGTTACTAGTGCAAAGAGTATTGATGTTTGTGTTGTGGACAGGATTAAAACCTGTATTTCAAAGAGATTTGGTAACTCTTATTGGAACTATTCTAATGGATTAGGGAAACGCAACATTATTAGGCGTGCGAGTTACGTTGTGCAGCAGGGAGCGATGCATTTAAGTGAGTAACTTTAGTCATTTTGTGTGTGTGTGTGTTTTCTCCTTCCTTCATTACATCTTCCTGTCTGCTGATGTCTTTTTGGTATTAAGTCGACATTTTTCCTCCTCTCTTTCTTTTTAAACGATACTTCAGTCACTCTACACACTTACACTCTATGACTTATCGGTAGCTTTTTTCTTTCTTTCTCTCTTTCTTTCTTTCTTTATTTCAATCATTCTTTCTTTCATTCTTTCTTTCTTTCTTTAGGAAGGATTTCCATATGTGGTAACTCCAACAACTACGGTCAGTACCTTAATTCCGAACGTACTAATGCAACCCTAACCCTACCCCCCTAACCCTAACCCTAACACTAATGCCCATCAAGACAGGAGCATAAGTCAAGGTCAGCGTAACTCCTTATTTCGCCAGTTACCACATATGGAAATCCTCCCTTTAATTATTTCGATCTTTCTTTCATTCCTTCCTTCTTTCTTTCATTCATTCTTTCTTTCTTTCATTCATTCTTTCTTTCTTTCTTTCTTCCATTCTCTCTTTCTTACTTTCTTTCATTCTTTCTTTCAGATTTTCATCCCTCTCGTTTTTTCTCAATATGCATCCTTTCAGCTCTTTCTTTTTCCTATAATCCCAGTACTCACTATGCACTGTAAATTTTGGCTAAGTCTAAACTAACACATCCAATCTTATATTGTCTTAGCAGACTTTGCATTAAAAAAAAATAATGTTTATACCTACATAATGTTCTATAAAGTCTGACTTTCCGAGTAATTTTATCATAAATTTGAAAGGAATTCCGAATGAGAACTCATGCCCCAAACCAGAACTCATTACCACCCTAATCCTACCATCTAATGCTATAACCCTACCCTTAACTCTAACCCTAATGTCCATCGAGACAGAAGTATTAGTGGAGGTGATTCCCTAAATGTAATATTCGTCGAGACAAGAGCATCAGGTGTGAGTCTCATTCGCAATACCTCCCATAAATATTCTTCCTTCTGTACAGTCTGAATTTATTTTGTTGTGACTGAGATTCAACAATACGAGTTTGTCTATTGACGCATTTTCTGGTTTGTTACCTAAACAGTCTTGAATTTGAACGCCCGTTGTCATTTAGGCTGACTGAATTTGAATGCGCAGTAAGTTATTCCATAATGAGTGTTAGTGTGGTGGACATAGTTTGTGTGTTGTGGACGCTGGATTAGACTCCTATATCAGAAGATACAAGGACATCCAGATATTGTTCAGATCGTGCTTTGAAATAGACATTGGCTTTTTTTCTTGCGTCGTCATCGTGTCTGTAGGCTGTGAATATGAGTAAAACGAATAGTGTGTCCTGAATGGACATTTCGCATTTAAATACCTCGAGGTAATACTCGGATTTCCCAGCTGCATGATTTATCGGTAGAGCATTTGAGGTAAATCCGTGTGAAGGGCATCAGTTTCGAACACTGCTGGAGACGAAGTTTCTTTGCGTGTGTTAGGCTACATTTCATACAGTTTTATTTCGGTAGCATGACTGTGGTCCAATGAGCATACTGTGTTGATGTGCAACATTCACAAATATTCAGGTTCTTCCAGTCTTCTTCCGCCAATAGCTTATTAATGACTCTGTAGGTTAACTTTGCGTTAGGAAATGGCTTGGATGCAAATGAATTCAAAACAGGAAAGCCGCCACTGTGCCGATCCACCATTGTCTTTAATGTTGTGCATTGGGTGACAAGATGGAAACTATCTTGAGTCTTAGTCAGAATAAGTCGGTCGTTTTCTTGAGAGATAGGAATTATCTAGTGAAAAGGAGAGATCGGCAGATATCTAGAATTTTTTTTTTCGGGGGAAGGGGGAGGTTGAGGGGAGGAGAATGGTCATGGTCTTGCTGTGTATAATTTGTTTATGTATCTTTGTGCATACGCGATTTGTAGCTGTATAGCTGGTGTGTAGCTGTGACCTTCTTACCGGCCTGTGTATTCATACTGATTACTGATTGATGTTCACTAGTGTTCCTTCTCTGTTGTTTTACAGTGTTCACTTAAACTACATGAAGGCATGATGGGAAGACTTAATGAAGCAATGGCGAACACTTTCAATATAATTTCGTGAATTTAATCAAATTTGAGATGAAAATGATGCGTTTGTATAAAATTCGTTACACATAATTGTGTAACCTAGCCTGCCAAACCCTCTTGTGCAGTTAAGTGAGCGATTCGACTGCTGTTTGAATTAATTTTGCGCCATATTCCATTTACCCCTAAAACCATAACATAATCACACCTGCCATAGCTTGTCATATAAGCAAGTCCCGAAAATTCAATAGTACATAACCACCCAACCAGCGGAAGCTTATGTGTTGGGAACTGGCTCCTATTCCGGTGTGGCGTTAACGTCCGGTGTGACGAAGGTCCTGGTACGGTTAGTTTATGCCGAACTAACCTGTAAAGCTTTGGGTCTGACCAGGTTCCTCCCATAATACGCCACCACAGAGGAATTGAGGGTTGGGGGTGGAGTTTGGCAGTGACAGTCCGGGTCAGTATACGGGCTAGAAGCTGTTGCTATGGGTCAAGAGGCACAAATGGAAGCATTTGCTTGGCTCAACCATGTGATGGGTAAAGTACCTTCGCAACTTCACGTGACTAGGTGATCCGATACATTGGTATCCTGAAATGATCCTAGGGCGATGAATGCTGGGGTCCCCGTCCCACTCTTTTTATTTTTTTTTTAACTTTGTTTTTCTTTTTTAGTACACAGTGTGTACTTTATCAGTGAATCGTCTACTATGTGTATACCTCATGAGTGTCTGTGTATCTTGTTTGTTTATTTATTGAGTCGATTATTATTCACTATTCCTTAGTCGTGTAGCTCTCCTTCATGACTCATCTCTTTTTTTTTTTAATAAGAGAAACTAAAGCTTTGGTGGACAACGTTCGGGATCTCTCTCTCTCTCTGTCTCTCTCTCTTTCTCTCTCTCTCTCTCTCTCTCTCTTTCTCTCTCTCTCTTTCTTTCTCTCTCTCTCTCTTTCTCTCTCTCTCTCTTTCTCTCTCTGCACATATCCTCTATTGTTTTCTTATCTATGCATTCCGTGTTTTCTTCTCCTTTCATTGGGTGACCCCTGACCGCTGTTTATGAAATGGAAGAAGAGATAGCAGGACAGACTTCGGACAGTATATTGCATTGCTAATAATAAGCAACTTGTTTTGGTGTTACAACGGTTACCAAATAGGGGTGGTGGGGAAGAGGGATAGCAGGTGAGAGAACAGAATGGTGTGCTGGGAAAAGAAAGAGGAGATATTCAATACATACAGTGATACTACAGTAATTCTTAGAAACAGAGTTTGGGCCAAGGAGTGAGATGCCATTAAGATGGGGAGGTGGAGGGAGGGAAGGGAGGAAGGATGTGAAGAAATCGATGGTATAGTTCCTTAGGCCCCCTNCCCCCCCCAACCCCTCACTGTTTTAGGTCGCCTAAAACTCTTCAGTCCACGGAACTTTGAAATGTTAATAATGTGTAAACTTACTCTAGACTACTTGGAATGTATTTTTTTAATCCCTCCAGCAGGCCTAGGCCTTACGATAATGTGTTGTGAGTTGCCATTCATGAAACACGGGTTACATACACGTTGTTGACAAAAAATTTGTCAAATGGATTGGAAGCCGCTATTAACACCAGAGGTAGATTTGTATCTGATGTAAAGAGAAATGATGTTTGTGTTGTGGACTGGAGCAAAACATTTTATTTCAGAGGGTTTCTGGTAACCCTTACTGGAGCTATTCTTATGGATTATGGAAATTCTACAGCATTAAGTATTTGTTGTTGCGGTGTGCGAAGGGAACGATGCATGTAAGTCAGTAACTTAATGAGGTATTTTTAGACGGGTCAGTTACACCACGTGATCTAGGGATTGCTAGGATATATTGATAAGTGACGAGTAATCATACATAAGCAGAGCATGTAAACAAACCAACGTGTGAGCAAGATTTCCTAGGTCACGTGATGGAGCTGAAAATACCTAATTCGTACTGGGTCTCTGGTTCATTTTCTCCTTCCGTCATTCCGTCTTCCTTTCTGCTGACGTGAGCTAGTTTGTTGTTTTGTTTTTTTTTGTTTTTGTTTATTTCATACATCATAAGACAGTATTCTTCCTCCCTTCTTTCTTTTCAACGATACAGCAGTCATTTCATGACGTATCGGTTTCTTTCTTTCTTTCTTTCTTTCTTTCTGTCTTTCTGTCTTTCTTTCTTTCTTTATTTCCTGTTGTATTTCTTTCTCTATAGTTTTCTTTCTTTCACCCTTCATTCAAGAACTACATCCATCTCGGTTTTTTTTGTCATTCTGCATCCTCTCAACTTTTTCTCTTTTTCCGATCATCCCATTACTCATTAAGCACTATATAATTCCACCATCTCTAAGTCTTCTTTAATAGTTTTGAGAATTCAATGAGCTTATTAAAACATGATATTTAAATCATAGGTTTTTCATTTCGTTATCGAACTACGAACCGATACATCGAAAGGTGTAAACAATCTTTAACGACAAGTGCTCCGAAACCGAAGTGAATGACCAAACTTCAGGTTTACTTTATAAAATCAAGACATAATGCAAACTAATTCGCAGTTAGGTTCACAAATCTAGGGAACATTCTCCATAATCTCTCAAAAAATTATTTTTTTTACTGTCTTCCTAACACATATGACAACATACTATTTTCATCTAATTAGAAGTCTGTAACCTATAGGCTGTGTATAGGAATAGAAAGAAAAGTTTGTATCCTTAATGGACATTTAGTATTTAAACACCTCCATGCACCCTTATGTTGGCAGCATTACAATGGTCCGAGGAACGTACTGTTCTTATCACTTCTGATACCTTGTTGTGCACATTCATGATTTATATTTATCACAACACAGTAATGGCCCTAAACATTTCATAGAAAATAATGATAGTAAAAGCCGTCATAATCACTCTTCCCTTCCCCTCCATATTTTCTTTTTCTTTCTTCCTCTCTCATGCTCTCTCTCATTCTCTCTTTCTCTCTCTCTCTCACTCTCTCTCTCTCTCTCTCTCTCTCTCTGGTCAGCCGGAGGGACGATAGGTGGCCGCCCCTAGAGAAGTCACGCCACCAATCCTCTCCCATTTACAATACATTCTCAGCAAGAATTCATTCATACCCATCGCCTCAACCAACCTTCTCTGAAATACTTCAGACTGGGACCAGATGGACGGGATACTCTCAAGAAAGGCTTTAATCCAACAATGTCACCTGCCAGTTTACAGGACTCCTGGTTATCCCCTAGACCTTTAAATTTCTATTAAAAATTATTATCATATTCCAACAATTCCTAACGTAACTTCTAGGACTTAATTTGAAGTATAAATTGCTTAATACATAATTCTTACACTATATGTTGACACGAATGTCAATGTTAGGTGTATATTTAAATACACACTTTTGTTATAATAGACATTTAGTACAGAGTGGCCTCGCAGCACTCTTGTCTAACCATCACGCTATGACTTTGATCTTGATGTTAGTTAAAAAGTGATTATATTGCTTTAATAGCCCTTTACTGTTATTTTCATGGCGAGTCCATATGACCATATAACCAATTCTCTTACGAACAAGTCTGTGTGGCCTGTACACAGTGGCCTGTGCCTAGGCTTGCTAAATGTCTGTCATCTTCCAAACAAACTCACAGATATCGCCGGCGTGTTAGACAATAATGGTAAGCCATTTCATGTGTTTGGACTGAGTGAAACTCGATGTTCACCTGACTTATCACAGACATTCAGCTCTCTTATAACAATTTATTCCCTTGTCCGTGCAGATCCTATAAGTACCAACCAAATAACCAAGACTGGCCTAGCCATCTGTATACGTAATGGTATCAGTTTCCGCAGACGTTTTGATTTAGAACACAAAGATGTAGAATGCAATTGGATAAAAATCACACATTATTGTACCACATTCTTAATTGGTCAGATTTATCGCCATCCAAATTCTAACAGCTCATGGTTTGATTTATACTCTGAGATGATGGATAATGTTTGGCTAGAAAGTTGTAATGTTGTATTAATGGATGACCTTTAATATCAATCTGTTGGGTAAACAACACATGTGGGAGCAGATTATCCACTCCTTCCATTTGACTCAGATTATTACAGTCCCAACAAGAATTACTTCCACATCCAGCACACTGATTGACCATTTCTATACCATAACTGCTGATTTCCTCATAGAGGTCTGCGTTCCACCATGTGGTATTAGTGACCATTATCCTGTGACATGCTCAACTGGTTAAAAAAAGTCGGAATGTACCTAAACAGCGTGGCCTAATGGCTAAGGCGTTGGACTCAAGATCTAAAGGTCGTGAGTTCGATTCCCGACCACGGCCATGTTGTAAGTGCCTTGGGAAAGCATTTCATTCACATTTTCCTCAGTCCACCCGTCTGTAAAATGGGTACCTGGCTATAGGCAGTGGAAGATATTGTCAGAATGCTAGTGATCAGCGCCTATAAATGGCAGCGGCACTGTATGCTCCCCAGGGAGCCGAGAAAGTCCTAGAATGATCAGGCCTGCTGGGGTAATGATAGTGTGAAGTCGCGTGAGCGGGCATTAGCCTGGATACGAGACTTATAAACCGCATTATTATTATTATAAACATACACACAATTTTACGAGATTTCTTATCGATGTTTCAAAAACTTCAACGAGAACGACTTCATTACTGATATAACGAATGTGCCCTTCTATAACGTTTACAACTACTCTGATCCCTCAAGTGCTCTGAATGTGTGGATTGATATATTTACCCATATTACTGATCGTCATCTGCCCGTAAAGAAGGAAAGAGTTAAACACCCCATTAAACCGCCATGGCTAACTGAAGAAATACTGACTGAGATGAGACTCCTTAAATCTTACAAACAATTTTCACAATACAGAAAACAACGTAATAAAGTTCAATATCTCATCGGGAATTCAAAAAAATCCTATATAAGTGATTTAATTGCCAATAAATCTGATCCAGCCTCTGTTTGGGAGGCAATATAACTGTTGAAGAACCAAAGACCCAAAGAATCATCTCACTCATTTGGTCCTGATGATTTCAATGTTCATTTTACCTTCATCATATCCAATCGGATTAACAACAACAATAGTGCTAGGATGTCAACATCATTTACTAAACTGATCAATTTCGTAGAGGCCAACATACCCAAAGGTAGGACTTTTGATATTCCATTCATGACCGTAACAAATATTTATCAACAATTACTGGGTCTAAAAAGAAATGGTACTCCAGGTCTAGATGGAATACATAACCGTTTACTAAAACTTGCCGCTCCCACAATAACAGATTCTCTGACATACATTTATAATCAATGCATTAGCAGTAGTATTTTCCCCTCAGCTTTACACTCAGCTAAAATCATATCACTGGACAAAAAGGGTTCTACTGATGACCTTAAAGGCCCATTTACACGTAGCAAGTTATCCCCGTGATCCGTCCCGAGCAAGGATCATGGCGAGAAATTGCCACGCGTAAACGCAAAATCGCATGAACTCAATACGAAACATCGCATGTCCCCAGAAATCAAGCACTGCTTGATTTTTGGGCGTGCGATCGGTAGCCACTAAATCACGTGGCGGTTTCTTTTGATGTTTTCGTAAGTGGGGTGATTTTTAATTGCAAATAAATAGTTAAATACTCATCCTAGCTTAAAACTCATGACATTTTCGTAATCAGCGTATCAAAATTAACAAAGTTTACGCGTTCAGACCTTGATTTAATGCTTTATTAAAACGATAAAAAAATGGCGATTATCAAAATGACACACAGTGTTTTGCACTGGCACTGTGCATGTGCCCAGGCTACACACCAACGCTGTCTGTAGATTCCACGATGGCGACGTGATCCAAGGAGACGATCTTGGGTTTTATTGAAATGTACAGATCCCTAGAATGCCTGTGGAAGATTAAATCCAGATACTGGTCCTGAGACATCTTGTGTGAGTACGTGTTGCCACCGGGTCATTTGCTTTACCAAAGAGTGATTTTTCAACACATTTCTCTAATGTAGAAGCATTCTTAAGAGAAAAACCACCGTCATTTCACTGTTGAAATGAAAGAAATCTGCTTTTGCATCCAATTCACTGTTTTTTCACGATATTTCCAATAACTTACTAGAGGCGAATTTTGTGTTCAATTTTGGTTTGAAAATGGGTTGTCAATTGGCCAGCTACCCCATCGTAGCAAAAATCCGTACAAGTGGCAGACTGGCGTTGCGTCACGGGATTTGTATCAATGAGATTGCCACGTGTAAATGGAAACAAGTTGGGAAGAAATTGCGTAAGAGAAGTCACGAGTTGTCTCGCATGCGACCAATCCCCACGTGTAAATGCTCTTTAACAATTTCCGTCCGATATCCATCTTATCCGCCCTATCAAAACCACTCGAAAGACATGTTCATACCCATCTCAGTAATAATTATCTCGCTAATTACTCCCTTGTTCATATGAATCAATCAGGCTTTAGACAACAGCACTCATGCCAAACAGCCTTAACCAAAATGGTTGAAGCATGGGTGAGTTCCTGCAACGATAGTAGTCTCGCAGGTACCGTATTCGTGGATTTCTCCAAAGCATTCGGTATGATTGATCACTCCATCTTGATAAATAAACTTAAGATATATCGTATTCTTCCAGAATCCATGCAATTCTTTCAGTCCTACCTCTCAAACCGACGTCAATGCGTTGCTATTAGATCGAATATTTCTAGTAAACTACCAGTCAATCATGGGGTTCCTCAAGGTTCAATATTAGGACCTCTACTTTTTAACCTATTTATTAATGATCTGTCTCTTTATATTTCGAACTGCCAGTGTGATCTTTTTGCGGATGATACCACATTGCACATATCTGGTTACAATATAACAGCGATTGAAAATAACCTTAACGATGCCCTCTTCCAATTCATAGTATGGTGCAAAAATAAGATGTCAGCGAATCCTTCTAAATCTGAAAGCATGTTAATAGCAACCAGGCAGAAAAAACAACGTCTTTCACAACAATCTCTCGACCTCCGGTTTTGCAACTCGGCCATTCCATAGGTACCTACACATAAACTATTAAGCGTTACACTTGATCAGAATCTCCACTTTGCAGATCACATAGTGTCTTTATGTTAAATGATATCATGTAGCATTTATCAACTGAACACTTCATTGATCTCCCAGCGAGAAAAACGTTTTATTATGCGTACATCCAGACACATTTAGATTATTGTTCAAATATCTGAGGGAAATGTGCCCTCAGTCACAAGAAACGTCTATGCTCTTTTCAGAAAGTGCCCTGAAAGCAATACATGTCAGACGTATGGATGACACCAACTCACTGTTTAAGACACTAAATATAATGCCCATTGAAAAGCGTCCATATTTCGATAACTGTGTACTAACGCATAAAATATTAAATAGCAAAGCCCCAATGTATCTAATCAATCTGGTCCCGCGCAGAACAAGTGCGTACACTTTTCACAACATAAGAGTCTTCGTTTCTAAACCACAAATGGATATTTTTAAACAGTCATTTGCATATTGTGGTGCCAACACATGGAATGGTCTACCAGAACTATTGCGCCGAATGCATGATTTATCAGCTTTATCATTTTCAAAAATGCTCTTGCCGGCTATATGGAGACCCAGAATTAGCGAAACAGGCGTAGCCCAGCTACTGCACTTCACTTCGACTTTTTTATAATATGAGCACTCTGAGCGGAGTGGGTTCGTACATGCGAGTGTGAATGAGTGAGTGAGTGAGTGAGTGTGAGTGAGTGAGTGAGTGAGTGAGTGAGTGAGTGAGTAAGTGAGTGAGTGAGTGAGTGAGTCAGTCAGTCAGTCAGTCAGTCAGTCAGTCAGTCAGTCAGTGAATCTGTCAGTCAGTCAGTCAGTCAGTCAGTTAGTCAGTCAGTCAGTTAGTGAACTGATTGATGGTTGAGTGGGTGGATAGATGAGTGAGTGAATATTGTTTGTTTCTTTTCTTTTCTCTCTCATTAGATCTGCATGCTTGAATATCTTCAGTTACTACTATTGTTGTTTTTTTTTTCTTTTTTGTTTTTGGCTCATTTTGGTTTTTTTTTAACGGCCAAAATGTAAACAGGCCATAGTGCCTGTTTTGCTCCGTTACCAAATCAAGTTTAATCAATCAATCAATCAATCAATCAATTCATCAATCAATCAATCAATCAATCAATCAATCAATCAATCAATCAATCAATCAATCAATCTCTGAAGAGGTGCTGGTACCGACTTCGAACAATATCATACTGGATAGTGCAAGTTATAAGCAATTTGCCTTGGTGTAGTAAAAAGACGGTTACACTGTTATGAAGGAGAGACTGGGAGGAGGGAGGCACGTGAGAGGACAAAATGGTTTGTTGAGAAAGGGGGGGGGGGATCCTTATACAGTGAAGCTACGTAATGTAATTAAGCCTATAGGAAACGAAATTTAGGCTGGGGAGTGAGATGGCATGGGGAGTGTGGGGGGGAGGG
>JAWQUT010000255.1:927326-941337 GCA_033807755.1 Ellobium chinense | reverse complement strand
CCCCCCTTCCCGGCAGCGCCGGGATACTTCAGCTAGTATAATATAATATATTAAAATACGCAGCTCCTTGCCGACCTCTAAGCTCGCGGTAGAATTTTGCACCCTGTATAATGTATATGTATATTCTTATCCTAATCGTCCTGATCAGACGACACGCTTTTGATTGATTCAAGCCAGTCAAAGTGAGGAAAGGTGCACACCTAGTAGAGGTTTGTTAGAACTGTGTCGCATTTTGTACAAAACTGGACGAAAAAAGCTCGGCAACATGATGGCCACCATCTACAGTTTGAAATTTGGTAGTGAAACATCTGATCAGGAGCCTTTTCCCAGAGGAGAATATGGCAAGTACCAATGATGGTCTGTATGTGCCTGAATGAGGCAAAGATATAAATATTATAGCAAAACACCACTCACAATCAGTGCATTGTTTCCTGTCTCTTCCGCATTTGTCACAGCCATCTTGGCTTGCCAAGAAACAATACTTCCTTTGCTTGGGGAAGCAGTGCGGATTCCATATTGTCAGTTTACAGGAATCAAACAAGAGTAAACCTGATACTTCTTGTGTTAAGGAAGCAATGTGTGGCTTCCCATTTTGTCACATTGCAGGAACGAAACATCTTGGAGACAGACAGACAGACAGACAGACAGACAGACAGACAGACAGACAGACAGACAGATAGACAGACGCAAGATTATGTCCGTGGCTTTACCCAACCCTTCCTGAATACACAGCGTGGAGAGTCTTAGCTGCGTGTTCCTCGATCTTTTGGCGATATGGTTGCAAAATCTTGGGGTATTCCAGTCCGTGCACCTATACGTGAATAATGTACAGATGTTACTATCGTGTTCGTCAAACCCGCCCAATGTAGGTATGTTTTAAGGACAGTTCAAACTCTTTGTTTCATAGCGGAATGTTCGAAATCAGTGGGTGAAACTTTCAAAATTGTTGTTGTTGTTGTTGTTGTTGTTGTTGTTGTTGTTGTTGAAAATCAGGTCGTGGGTCCTAGGGAACGTCCCCTGGCAGGCTACAGGGACAGAGCCCTGATGGGGATCTATGGGGCAAAGTCTTAAAGTATTTTGCATTCTTGCTGCATATTTCTCAATTTAAACGGGGTCATTTTGCCAGAAATGTACGAAGATCACAGCAGTCCGATCAGTGAGTGACGTTGAAGCTGCTATTTTTAGCCATCCTTTTCATAAGTGTATTGTGGATAGCAGAATCGCTGATAGTCGCGTTTAATTTAACATAGAGAGTGGGAGGAGGGGAAAGAGAGAGAACGAGAGAGACAGAGAAACAGACAAGACAGACAGACATACATACATACATACATACATACATACATACATACATACATACATACATACATACATACATACATACATACATACATACATACAGACAGACAGACAGACAGGCAGGCAGGCAGGCAGGCAGGCAGGCAGGCAGGCAGGCAGGCAGGCAGGTAGGCAGGCAGGCAGACAGACAGACGGATAGAGACACAGAGAGAGGAACAGATAGGCAGAAAGACAGACAGACAGACAGACAGACAGACAGATAAACAGGCAGACAGACAGTCAGATAGATAGAATGAACGAATGCTTACCACCCGACACGTTACATCGTCCCTGATGCAAGCAAAGTCAATACATTCGTCTGGCTGACGCCCTGCAAATCACAGTTTCACAGTCTCAAAGTTTATCAAGAAAACCCTAGACCACGATGTAAAACGTGGACACACAATTAACCTACAAACGACAAATGATGTAACCGATCAATTGTTCAACCAACCGACCAGTCAATCAATCAATCAATCAATCAATCAATCAATCAATCAATCAATCAATCAATCAATCAATCAATCTGTAATCCGATAAATCACTATTTCAATACAAAATAATTGACAACTAAATGTTTAACTGTCAAATGACTGTCACCCAGTCTTTCTCCCATTAGGTCATCCAATATGTCACCCTGTCTGTCATCCCGTCTGTCACTCAGTCTTTCACCCAATCCGTCACCAAATATGTCACCTAGTTTGTCACCCAGTTTTTCAATTAATCTGTCACCTTGTCTGTCACCTAGCCCGTTACCCAGTATGTCATATAGTCTGCCAGCGAGTCTGTCACCCAGTCTGTTACCCAATATGTCAACAAGTCTGTAACCAGTTCGTCATCCAGTCTGTCACCCAGTCTGTCCCCCAGTATGTTAGCCAGTATGTCACTAAATCTGTCAACCAATGAGTTACTTAGCCTGACATCAAGTCTGTCACCCAGTCTGTCACCCAGTCCGTCACCCAGTCGTCTTCCAGTCCATCGACCAGTCTGTCATCTATTCTGTCATCCAATCTGTCACCCCGTCTGTAACCGAATCTGCCAACTGACAGTCCCCCAGTTTGTCAAATCATCCGTCATACCTAAATCCTTCAGTATAGCGATCCTGTCGTGCCGCATACTTGGAATGTTGTTCAGAGTGGCCAGGGTAGCATCGATACTGAACCGGAGAGCTGGGCAGAACAACTTGTTGGGAAATAAGTCTTCGTCTTGCACCGATTTCACCCGGAATCGCAGCGGTCCAATAATTATGATAACAAAATCAAGTTAATGACATCACGAGACGATATATTATAAGATGAGGAAGAAGGAAGGACAACACTGCTGTACAATGGAACCCCCACTTATAACGGCCATAGTTGTAACGGGTGCCTGGTTGCATTTGGTGGTAAGCTAAGTCACTGTTTTTCTTCCTCTTTGTTGTTATCACAATAACCTTTTCATGGAATGAAAGAGAGAAAATCCCAGCTGTTGCAACAACCCTTCCTAGTCTGAGCCTAGGAAGGGTTGTTGGATTAAAAGAGTGTTTGACAGTCGAGACACGGAAAAGCCGTGTTGTTCAGGTTAACTGCCTCTCAGGGTATGGACAAGTTAACAAAAATGTCAGTTCAGTTCAGATGAAGTTCAATTCACTCAGGGGAAAAAGCCCAAAACTCAAGCATAGCTCAGTTCCATGAAAATTGAGTGATTTTCAGATCAGATCAGTTCTCGGTGTTGGAGATTGGCATTCGGTACAGATTTTTTCAAGGCAGATGTTAACTGAACTGTAATATAGGTAGAAAAATAATGTACAGATCAAGCACCCAAAATAGCTGCAGTTCTGATCCAGTTCAGTTCTTCCATGAAAGCTATTGAGCTCAGATCAGGTTAACATGAACAGAACTTAAGTTCACGAACTGCGTTTATATTATCTCAGTTCTACCCAACCCTGCTGTTTGGGCAGTGATCGCATGTTAGCAACACCCACGTACAAACATGCGTGTTAACACTTAAGGTTACAGGCCTGTAACTGTACTGTATTTTCACTTTTGGGTCCTACCACTTTTGGGTCTTACCACTTTGGGCTTAAATTTCATCTCCCCTTTTCCCTCTTTTGGCATGCCCTGCTTCCAGTAATAAGGGCTCGGAGGAGGAAACTTTGATATCATGGGAAACTGTGTCCATTTTACTTTATTTTGCCAGGCACTATTTAGCCCTGGGCTGGAACTGCCAGCTCAAGGGTGTGCTCAGGCGGAAGAGGAGGGTTTGGCGTTGACCAGTGAAAAATGTAGGCTCTGTTTACAAATAGCAACCAAGCTCAAAATTTCAATGGGCTTGCTAGGGTTGGGTAATGAGCTTCAATCTGGTATGGGTGTGGGTGAAAGCTAAAACTTTGGGTTCAGAAGGCAGCTCAAAATATTGATATGGCCCAGAGAGGAAAAAAAGGTCCAATGCCATTACAGGTCTGTAATCACAACCAGTCAATTCAGATTACTTCTCTTGCCTCCATATCCTAACACGGAAACAATGGGGGAACGGAAATATAGGTATCTACATTATAAGACTGGATCGGAAACGTGGCAAGCTCTTTTCGAACGCGATAAACTCGGAAACCGCTGTACGTAATATTTGGTAGGAATCGCCAATAAACTTGAAATTTTATAGAGCAGGTTTTGCGTCCATGTCTGCTTACCGAAGAAAGAATAATATATAGGCAGGTTTGTGCCGCTTTCTCCATTTCGTCATTATCACGGATGAAGTTTGAATTTCGAATTGCGCTTTCCGTTCATTGATGGCGCCATGCAGTGTGAAACCTTCGAGCACCGTATCAAGAGGGTAAAGCTATAAATGTAGTCATCCGGTATTGTTCCGCTTTTTTTAAGCAGAGGTGCACACTAGTTAACTTTACTCCCACAGCACCACAGTGATAATGCAAAGATCTCCACGTAGCAAACAATCTTATTTAAACAGTGATCTAATATCCCATTCTTAGAATGGGTGTCCATGCTAGTAAAACTGAAAGTCTCGTACTGCACGGTATTACTGAGTTCAACTATTATATAATATACATTTGGCCCGTACAACCGAAAACAAGAAGTTACAGAGGCAATGAAAAAGACAGAATGAGACAGATTGTGAATCACTCATGTTGTGATAGTCACAGACTTCCAGAGTTTATGTGTGTGGCAGTGAGAGAAGGTGTGAAAGAGAGAATGAAAGTAAACAATTTCTGCTATTAGTTTTCTTAAAAGAATGGTGTATGTACTTGTTTAGTTCAGCTCAGCAGCTGTTCAACATAATTGACGGTGTTCGCTTTTGTCCTATCCCTTGTGACGTTTGTGTCTATTCAAGCTTTTCACTGTTTTCTACATTTTTTTTTTCAAAATTCTATTACACATCATTCTTAGTTCGTTTGTTTTCTGCATCTAAAGAAGAGTCGCCAGTCCGGAAATATACATATTAAATCCGTTGAATTTGCATAGCTCTCTTATATTACTTGTCTACGCCCACTGCGGATTATGTTTTGTAGATATTGATAGTAGTGATGATGATGACGATGATGATGATGATGATGATTATGACGATAATGAAGATAATGATGATGATGATGATGGTGATGATGGTGATGATAATGATGAAGGAGATGACGTGGCTTACCTACAGCATTAAGTTGCTCTGCTCCGAACAGACCCGCCAGAAGACACCTGAGGGATTTGACCGTCCGTTCTAGATGTGATGTCCGGAGGCTGGGGAAGGATGGAAGACGTGAAACAACATACTTGAGAACTTGTGCATTAAAGATGGGATCTCTTACCATCATAAAAATTACACTAAAGCAAAGACCACTCGCGAGTCAGGGCTGCGTTTCCCAGGTCTTCTGTGACTTCTCCGGAAGTTGTTATCCATGAGCAAGCCAAGATGGCTGCGATTAATGCAGACGTGACTGGAGACATGCACTGACTTGCGAGTGGTCTTTGCTTTACTTCTGTTTCTGCCGCATTCATTAGCATTCAGACCACCGTTGATTCTTGCCACATACTCTTCCGACACAAGGAGATTTCCTCGGAGATCGCTTGTAGCAGAAAGTTAATTTGTGCAGACGGCAAATTTGAAACAACAGATAATGCCACTAGTGTCGAGCTTCCTATCAAAGTTGCCAGACTTATTTTTCGAGGAGGTCCAAATCGCACATGAAAAAGTGCCGAACAAAAACATAAACAATATCTGGAAAGTTACAAAGAATACAAGCAGTTTTTGTGTATAGGAAAGTTAATTTTGACCTAAACTCTGTTGGAGCCAAAAAAGAGCAATGAGCCAGTCAGTTATTTGGGAGCCAAAGGCTTTTAAAAAGAGCTAAAAATCCGAATCAGCCAAGGCAAGTCTGGCAACTCATGGGTTAGAACTTGTACATTGCCTAATTCTAAAAAAAGCTAATGCCATCTTGGCTTGCCTATTGAGAAAAACTTCCGCCTATCTCATGCGATCTCCAAGGCACCGCCCCATGGATCGCCTTTCATACTAAAAAAGATTACTTCATTTCATATCTAAGAAAGAAAAAGACCTAACAAATGCAGCCCTGCTCCATTTTTTTTCTTAATATTGACTTCCATGCTTATGACGTCACTACTATTGATTTGTCTGCAGCCAGGTTGGCAATATGAGAGCAAATTCCTCAAATATGCCAGGTTTTCAAAAAGGACAGGTGTCAAGCAAAATCATTTTGTGTTTTTCCTCCTATGCGTAAGTGATATGTTTACTTAAAGTGACACTTTCGAACACAATTGCTACTAAAAGAGGATCAGTGTAAATGCGTATTGATTTGTTTTGGTAGTTAATTTCACATCATCTCTTTACTAGCGAGCCTCTGTATCGACATTAGGAGGTGGAACTATTTTTGTTTTCTTTTCCAAAATCGGCTTTCTACGCAATTCATAATGTGGACAACCATGTTCTGTACTCAAAAGGATTCCACAATTTCGAACTATGCCCAACCAGTTCAAAATTTTGAATGTTTAAGGTCTTGAAAGCCGTAAGTGAAATATTTGATACAGGAAATGAGAAATGTGCTTGACAAAACTGTCTCAACATTAAGGAGATTTCATGGATGGGGTTGTATTCATCCAAAATATATCGACAACCTCATTCCACGTATGCCAAAATCACTTTTTGAAGTTTGAGAAATTTAGCAGCCTGAACTCGTTGTTCAAGGCAAAATAAAGAAGCATATGTGGAGCAGCGTGGCCTAATGGTTACGGCGTTGGATTCAAGATCTAAAGGTCCCGAGTTCCATTCCCGACCACGGTCATGTTGTAAGTGCCTTGAGAAAGCATTTCATTCACATTTTCCTCAGTCCACCTGGGTACCTGGCTACAGACAGTGGAAAATATTGTCAGAATGCTGGTGATCAGCGCCTATAAATGGCAGCGGCACTGTATGCTCCCCAGGGAGTCGAGAAAGTCCTAGAGTGATCAGGCCTGCTGGATTAATAGTAGTGTGATGTCGCATGAGCGGGCATTAGCTTGGATATGAGACTTATAAACCGCATTATTATTATTATTATTATTATTGTTATTATTATATGTGTGTTAGCTTCGAAAATGGGGAATACAACATCAAAGTAAAACGGTATGTTTTTGTTTGTAGTTAAAAAGATGAATGAAAGATCAGAGTAATGAAGCGAAATCAAAGCATCAAAAAAAAAAAAATTAGGTGAGTATGGACTGAGTATGTGGATGTCTGATCAAATGATACAGACGAGACATTATTCGGCGTATGTTGAGTAGTCTATATCGAATGTACTATACGTATAATCCACTTTTCCTCCTGCTGTAAAATCTCCATATAATATTATAGGCTGGTGAAGTGGCCTTCACGCATGGTTAAAACATGCTCAAGAATTAAGTTTGATCGTGGATGTTTAAAGTGACGAATTAGGTGATCTGTGGTTCAAAATGTGTTAGTCATTATTTTTGCATTTTTCAAATGGAATTTAAATCTAATATTTTGCGACGGGGTGAATTCGATCCTAAAAACTAGATTTCCAAATAGGAAAATGAAAAACACGATTCTGGGCAACATTTAACTTCTATGTTCTGTCATGCAGAGTAAATAAGAATTATTTTACTATCAATAAGAGTCATCGCCTGGACCAGGGGATCTCGCACCACATTAACACTAGTAGCGCTAGCTGACCACGCGCTATGCAGCTCGCTGGCTGTGTGACCTAGTTTTACCAATGTTATAGCGGATCAGCGCATACTGCCTGACGGTTAGGACCCGTTGTCAGGATCACGGCTGCATAAATACGATCGCAGCAGATAGAGGTTGGTTGAGCGATGCGTATATAAATATAGTGCCGCACTGAACGATAGCGAGTGCACGGTAGTATATATACTATCACCGCATCACGAGGGTTAAGAATAACATTAAATCTGCCTATTGAACGCTACAATGCAATGGATGCATTCATCACCATTGCATTATATAAATGTAATTCTTACAATGATAAGAGATGTCATCAATAATTTACAAGTTCTCCATTCAAACAAGGAGAGAAGTGAAGACAACGTACCCAACTGTCTCCGGTGAGAATCTCAACAAGTCAAGTTTGGTCAAGTACTTTTCTCTCAACAGCTTGCCCAGGTCATAAGTCTGCCGCTGTCCAACTGTAGTCAAGATAGAGGCTCTACAGCCGCCCTGGGGAAACAGTGCACGAGTGATGCTTCAAAATTGGTGAAATGTTTTAATTCAGGTACCCATAAAAAATATGTATTTAATAATAATAATGGTAATAAAATGCATTTATATAGAGCTTTACCCCTGGTGAGATCAAACGTACACTCGNCCCACCCGAAGCGCTTTATAACCACATGCACACATACTCCACTACAAATTAAAAATGCACATCTCCACAAACGCACAATCTTACACTCACAGAAAGGCACGCACAAATTTATACACACTCATATTTACTCACATGTACACACACAGCACGTGTATGTGTGTGCACTCAAAGAGCAGGAGTCTCAAAGATGAATTCATGAATTCCAGTCTTCAATACCAAGGATCGTGTACAGAGACTGTAAGCTGCCCAAATTGTCTGCCGACCAATCAAATGACACCCGGCTGCCAAAATTGGACCGTCGCACCCCGCGCTCGGCAAGGAGATGCGTATGATATATTCTATTGCCGCATTAAGGCATAGTGAACAGTCGTTAGAATTAATTCTATCATCGCATCACGAGGGTTAAAAAGTATGACCTACTTTTAGTTTTAAGTTTTTGAGGTCGGGCTCCAGTTTAGACTCATCTGCTAGTGTGCCGTCGGTGTACTTGACCAGTTCAAATCTGAAAACAGTCTCTGGGATGTCCATGTCCAGTGATGCGTCGTATATCGCCTGTACACGTTAGTGAACACGAACAATAAAAACAAGAGTGAGATCAAGTTGATCGTTCGGTCGGTCAGTCAGTCAGTCAGTCAGTCAGTCAGTCAGTCAGTCAGTCAGTCAGTCAGTCAATGAGTCACTAAATTGCGAAAGAATGAGTCAGTCGTGATGTAGAAAAGCGAGCTCTGTTCATCTTTCCGAGGAAACTTACTCGTGCATTACTGGCTAAAATCGGACCTTGTGAACTTAACAATTCTCTACAACGCCGTACTTACCACAGATCTTATAGTGTACTTAATTCTGAAACTTAGGCAGGTTGAAAACGACCTGTCTACATTTTCTTTTAATCGTGATCTATGAAAGAATTATTATTATGGGACTATCATGTCTACCGTTTGAGTGTTTGTTCGATTTTTTGGATGGGCAGTTTACATTTGGTGCTCAATTTTGTATGCAATATCCTCCTCATTTTCTCTCTTTTTCTCTCTCTCTCTGTCTCTCTCTGTCTCTCTTTCTCTCTCCTCCTCCTCTTCATCTCTGCCTCCATTAGTTTTTGATTGCCCCTCGTCCTGCGATTCTCTACAAGCACAACGCGCTGAGGGTAATGTGCCTATTCGTGTCTATGCTTAAATCCGTCACGGCAAATTGTAAAGATCAAGGGAGGCAAGAAAGAAATAGACTTACCTCTTCCAGCCCTCTGACGAAGTTAATCGGAGTTCTGGCCCCGTGTCGAAACACGATCTGAACCTGGTGATAATGGAGACAGTATGGTGTGTGTGTGTGTGAGAGAGAGAGAGAGAGAGAGAGAGAGAAAGAGAGAGACACAGTTAGACAGACAGACAGATAGACAGACAGAGACAGAAGAAGAAGAAAGATAGAGTGAATGATAGGGTGGATCAGGAGAGAGAGAGAGAGAAAAAATGAGAGTGTGTGGGTCGCTAGTGGCGTGTGTGTGTGTGTGTGTGTGTGTGTGTGTGTGTGTGTGTGTGTGTGTGTGTGTGTGTGTGTATGTAGGCTTGTGGGAGAATGTGGGTTAGTAGGTGTGCGGATAGAGGTAATTTGTACGAGTGAAGGAGGAAGAATGAGTTCTTGAGCAAGAGAGGGAGAGAGAGAAAGAGAGAAGAAGAGAGAGGGATAAGCGCAAGAGAATAGATAGAATTGACAGACAGACAGACAGACAGACAGACAGACAGACAGACAGACAGACAGACAGACAGCTAGATGAAATAGGGAGATTAAATGACAAGAAATTTCACTAATTAATCAATTATTGTTTTCATGCATTGTTATAGACGTTTTGTGATTGACCATTGCTAGAAATTAAATAAACCTGAATCTGTATTCTGGATAATGTTGGAAATGATAATGATGAAAATAAGAATAAAGAAGTGCAGGCATTATAACATCATGAGGATCTAACAAGACACTTGGAGGAAAATTCAAGTCACAGAAAGTAAATATGACAGAAAATCCAGAAAAAAAAAAACATGTACAAACATGCAAGAAGGTGTCTGGGAAATATGGGTGAACTTTGGTGTCAAACAAATAGTGGTACCGCAAATGACAGTTGCCCTAAGGTCACTACCCTTAAAAAGAAATATTGTACCATTTCGCACTTTGGTGTGAAATTTTGCATAGAAATTCTAATGCATCTATGCTAATAAGCTGTGCACAATGCTTCCTGCACTTCTATAAGGGGAATCGTGATGCCTTCCATTAACAAACACCTCATTTCTTTCATTGCCATTGATATATAAAAAAAAACTCTCTTAGTTTAAGACGTCCTAGGTCCAGCCTCCCACTGGCTGCGTGACCTTTGTTAATGAATAATGTACGTGTTATCCGCGGTCCGATCAACTGACACCAGGCTGCCAAAATTCGATCGTCGCACCCAACAAGGAGATGCATACGCCGTGTATTGTATTCTGTTACCGCATTCAAGAGTGGCGAACAGACGGTAGAACATTGCATCACAAGAGTGAAGTTTTTCATCTCATGTAAAGTGGGAGTGTGGATTGCAGCTATAATTATGCTGCAGTTTTGCACCAAATGGCTACAAAATGATATTACCATTATAACGATCCATTTTGAGTTTCGCACTATTTGCACATAATCATGATACATTTATTTGCAGTGATTTTTATACGAAGAAAAGCACTCGATTTAGCATCGATACCTAAAACATTGAATTGGCCCAACTCTATTACAATGAGGACATACTAACACGATGTAGTAACGTATCATTAATGAAAATTATTAACGATTTACTAACGATTTTCAACTAACCTGAACCAGTTTCAAGTTTGGATCTGATGCGATAGGTTCAAAGGCGTTGGTGTAAGAGCCAGTCTTCCTTGGGGCCTTCATCTCCTCTGTGGTCTTGAGAGGGCGCCGCCGACAACACCCGAAGCAAGCCATGACGGCTCTTGTCTCACGAGTTGTATCCCTTTACTACTCACTTTACAGAAAGAGCGAAAAAAAGAGTAAGGTATCACTTCGTAAGTTCTTGATGGAAAGAATCAGAGCTCACAAACTTTAGTGAGATTGTGACTTGGGGCGCTTCGGGTCCAGCCCCTCGCTGGCTGCGTGGCCACTATTATGGAAAATGACAGTTGCACTTGTTGTCTGCCGGCCAACCAGCTGACAACAGCGCTTCACAATTTGACAGCCGCCTTCCACGGTCGCCGCTGGCATGTCAATTTATTCTACCGAAGCACCCACCGCAGTAGAGTGAAGGTGACAGCTGGTTCTGCGTACAAGAGCTAGGGATGTGAGACAAATATGTAAGCGCCACTGATTGGCAGGGCTTTTTCATCTTTGATTTTGTCTCACTTCCCAGAAGATCAATGTCAAAGGCCTTCATTTTCATGTTTCCATGGCTACGTGTGTTTGGTTCCTGCAATTTGACAAAATGGGAAGCGACATCACTCCCTTAGCAAAGGTAGTTTCAGTCTCTAGGCAAGCCAAGATGGCTGTGACTAGTGCGGAAGCGATAGGAAACGATGCACTGCCTCGAGAGTGATATTTGCCATACTTATATCTTTGCCTCATTCATTAGCATACATACTACCGTTGATTTATTCTACATCCTACCAGACACAAGGCCGTTGATAAGATGTCCCACTGACAAATTTGATACCGCAGATGGTGGCATCCATGTTGCCGAACGTTTCCTTCCGATTCTGTACAAAATGCGACACATCTCCCAAATCTCCACTAGGTGTTCACCCTTCCTCATTATAACTGGTGCGCACCAACCAAAAGGGTATCCTTTGCTCAGAGCTGCCAACAGAATACAAGGAAAGGGTATGGCTTTGGATTTTGTCGAATTGCGGGGATCAAATCAACGTTGCCTAGTTTCCATTCAGGACTGGTGCAGCAAGATGAAGTATGTGTATGCCACAAACTGAACAATCTACAGAAGGTCCAATCCCTTATATGATGGCACTAACAGAGACCCATATCAGGTGAACCATACTTTTTTTGTTTACTCAGGCGTGTCTGTGGCAGCCGTACTTGTTGATCACGTGTTAATCCCAAGCGTTTTGAGAGTATAGGTCTCCTACTGATGAGGACATTTCGCGACATCCATGAAACAGCGGAGCTCTAATGCAAGTGACAAACAGAGACTGTGGAGATCAGCTGCATTGAACGCATGAAATAGTAGCAGCAATCAGGAAATGCACCACCATGGATGTAAACCCTCCGATAACTGGCTGACATTCACAAAGTGATTCAGCACTGTTGTAAGTCTTTGGTCGATATGTTTCAAAAAAACAAACAATTAGGCCTTTTTGTACATAAAAACATTAAATAGGACGTTTCCATTTCTCGTGACATTTCCATGACAAACGAGTCACAAGATTAAGATTTTGTTTTTAAACTGATAAACACCAGGCAAGACAAATTCATACCCAATATACCTAATTCTATAGATGTCAAAAAGACCTTATTCAGAGGTGTACAATATCACAGGATACTCCCGCTAAGAGTTTGAGTTAGGATCATGAAAATATTAGAAAGGGAAAAGCACATCTTTGAGGTTCGATTGCAGTGAGATACCTTGGTGCATATTAATATCTTTAAATGACAGTCCGAAGTTTGCTTTTACTTATTTAAACCTACCCCTAACTGCCCTTAACCCTTAACCAAGCTCTATGCGGGAGTGTCCTAAGTGGATTCGATTCTGACTACAGTCATGTTGTAAGTGTCTTGGGAAAGCTTTCCAGTCTCATTGTCCTCAGCCACCCGTCTGTAAAATGGGTAAGTGGCTATAGGCACTGAAAGATATTGTCAGAATGCTAGTGATCAGCGCCTCTAAAGGGATGAAACAAGATTCAAGACTGGTTTATTTGTAGGCCTTTCCGGGCCATTTCAAGATCATACACTTCTATAAATCATAAAGAATACAGAAGCAGAAATCAAAGTACTACATATTCTCCTGCACTCAGCCTTCAGCCGCTCTGATATATTTTCGCTTGGTTTCAGTTGTTATAAAAATACATCTTTCACACACGTACACATATACCTCAATACATACATTGACACAGGAGCATCCACACTTTCATCCCATCTACCTATTCAACAACACCCTCAAGAATGTGCTGGATCTAAAGGGTCATTGTGGCAATCTGGGGCTAAAGACACATCCAAGGTTCTTTCATTGTCATAACCATGCAAACCCAAGCACACCTTGGAGAGACTCAGCATTTGGAGGGAATTTAGAATGAGATTCGTACCTTTAAGCAGAATTCATGCCTTCTTGTACAATACCAACCCTAACTCTAACCTTAACCGTACTCCTAATTCCCTGACCCTAACGCCCATCTAGTCATTGGAGGCGAGTCCCTATACCTAATATCTGTTGTGACAGGAGCAGCAGGTGTGAGTCTCATTCAGAATTCTTCTCAAGGATTTTATCAGATCAGCACCAATCACCAGGTGACTGTTCCTTTTCTACCACGAGCCATTGGCTCCTTATGGCATGAGAAAGTCTGCGGATGGGACTCCGTGTGGTCCCCGGCACCAATCACCACTTACCATATTTCTTCGTCTTCATGTGTCATCTATATCCTCTGTGTTCATCCCAACAGGTTAACAGTCTGTTTGATCTGTCTTCCAGAGTGAAAAAAAAATTACATGTACGTCAAGTACAGGAGTGCTAATGTTACCAATTTTGAAAGAAGTGGCTGTATATTTCTCCATTTATAGGCAATATCCTCGGGCTATCTCACGTTCAAGTGCTTAGATTAGGGCTACTGGTAAGGTCGAGAAAGACAAAGCACATATGAGAACGACTCGTACCCCCCCCCCCCC
>JAWQUT010000255.1:916416-927042 GCA_033807755.1 Ellobium chinense | reverse complement strand
GGAAGGAGATAAGCGTGGTGGAAGGAAGTGGTAGAAGCTACAGACCCGCTGGAAGGAACATAACTTTCCTGAACCAGATGTCAACCGGCATAAAGCTTGTTTTCTCTGAGGCGACTTTTAGCGTGGGGATCGGGCCTCCTATGGACATGCCCAGAATGCAGTGATGATGCTCAGCAACATGTAACAAGAAGCCCGAACGCGAATGTCCATCGAGACAGGAGCATCTGTCGAGAGCAGTCCCTAACGCTAATGTCCGTCTGCCCAGACTAGAGCATCAGGTGCGAGTATCATTCGGAATTTCTCCTCTAAAAGAATAACAATATTTAGGGGCTGTCCCAGGGTGCTTAACACTAGTAACGCGAGGTGCCTCGGGTTCAGCCGCCCGCTGGCTGCGTACCTTCTACGTGTTGTCTGCCGGCCAACTAACTGACACTGAGCTACAAAATTCGACCGCCACACCATACGACTGGCGCTGGCAAGAGAATTCTACCCTAGCACCCAGCATAGTGGGGTGAAGGTGAGAACTGCTTCTACAGTAGCACCACAAGGGTTAAATTCTTCCGTAACCCTACCCTTTACCCTGTTCTTAACTCGAGGCAAATCAAGAAATGGAGGAGCTCCGGGACTATCCTGGTGCAATGCTACAGACAGAAGCAAACGTTAGGACTCGCAAAAGGTGTAATAATGCAACTTTGCAGGAGCATCAATAAGGATAAGCCTAAAAACAAACTTCTTTTTATTCTTCTTTCATGAAATTGGAATTCTCCTATCTGAGCAACCCACCAATGCGCATTAAAAATTGACTCAATGGATGGCACAGAGACGTATAAGCATTCTGGTATAATGTGGTATGGTTTCTTTGGGGAGTCGATATTATTACTACAATAAATATTAGATGTACAGTACTTGATCGTAGTCCAAAGGAGTATATAAGATCTGTTAAGTAAACCTATTTTCTTTTCTTAAAATTCTTAGTAGTCTAGGTGGGTGCATACTGAGAGTCTTCTAGTCTAGTAGCTAGGTCTTAGTGTGTATTTCTCGATGCTGTGTTCAAAGGAGTCTAAGCTACTACATCTAGAAGCCAGAATGTCATCGTCTAGTATCTATCTTACGGCTTCTTTCTCTTCCCTAATCCAGCCCTAATTCTAATGCAAGAAAGCTTAACAGAGTCCAAAGATATTGCTTATAAAGTCGACGCCGAGGGGCAGAGTGAAAGAACTCTGCCAGAGTCAGCTGACCATGCTATACGATAAGGGATCAGCGGAAGTGCAGTCTTCTTCTTCAAAGTTGTTGCGCACCGTGCTTAACCACACTTCCGGGAGGATCCGATATGGGGCATAATTCTGTTCTGTAATGCACGTGCGCCTCAAAAAAGTGTGCAGTCAGTTCCCTCTCCTTAACTCCCCCCTCCCTCATCCACTCTCCCCTGTGTGTTTAATAATAACAATAATGCGGTAATAATAATAATAATAATATTAATGCCGTTTATAAGTCTCGTATCGAGATTAATGCCCGCTCACGCGACTTAACATCATTATAAACCCAGCAGACCAAATCATGCTGCTGCTATTTGGAAGCGCTGGTCATTACCTTTCTGACAATAATACCTTTCACTGCCTATGGCCAGGTACCCCTTTACAGACGGGTAAACTGAGGACAATGTGGATGAAATACTTCCCCATGGCATTTACAATACTGTGTAACCATGGTCGGGAACCAAACCCATGATCTTTAGATCTGGGGCCCAGCACCGCAACTATTCGGCCATTTTGCTATACCAGTATATTGACTAGTCTTTGACACATCTCATACCCAGGAGCAGATTTAGCCATGAGCAGGAAGGACACGTGTCCAGAACCCCCATGCTTGTAAGAGTCCCGCCCCGCCCCGGGGACGAAAAGAGCGGGTGTAGGTTGGAAAGAAGCCAGCTTAATACTCATTTCTATTGCTATGCCTGCTGCTATGGTAGAGTCCGCCCTATGCATGGCTATGTTTTCGGACGAAAGGGAGTCCTGGACCTTATTCGTGTCCAGGGCTTTGCAGATCCTGGCTCCGCCCATGGTGATAGCAGCCTAGAAGACAGATCTGAGTCCGTTCGCTTCATTTAGAGACACTAAATCTAATCAAGCTTTTTTTTTGTGTTTCTTTGTTCGAGTAATACACAATCTTATAGAATAAGCCACTACATGTTGCCCTAAGCTTTATAACACAACACAAAATGTCTAGTTTAAGTTGTTTGATCCTCCCAAAAGGACGAAAGAGACGGTCCTTTTATTCTCTGGGCGGTCCCTTGGAAATTCTAAGCAACAGAAGTATCAGTCTCTAAACAAGCCAAGATGGCTTCCACGAGGAACGATACAAAATCAATACACAAAGACAAATGTTCAAATATCAATAAATAAATGTATTGTCCAGAAGTTAAACACAATTATTATGGTAAACACCACTACAATAAGCATTGATAATATCATCTGTGTACAACTGTCGTAAATAATCAGAAACAACCAGAGGTACAATAATAACTTTGGAGTCCGTATCATGTGACTTTTCGTACGCTCACTTGAGTGCCATCATACTTAAGCTATCCCTACTTTAATAAAATTGTTTACATGGTATGCCACCATCTTACATATCAGATTTACTGGAACTTTGTAAACCATCTACATCACTGCGGTCAGAACATTCTATTTCATTTGAGGTACCAAAAGGACCAAAAATTCGAGAACAGAAATTTATATACGCAGATCAATTTTATTCGAAATAACCCACCAAAACATATCCAAAGTGTTACTACAGAGGAAATTTCAAAAACTCTCTGAAATACACCTTTTTGTTGAACATCTTAGCCTATAGGCCTTAGTATGCTTAATGATAAGTGTATATAACTGTTTTTTCAAAATGCTGTTGGAAGTCCGATTTCTCACATCTTTTGTTTCGGACAGTACGGATTCCAGTGCCATTATGACCTCTTTGAAATTAACAAACATGACAAAAATAAACTTATGCCAATTCAAGCTGAAAAGGAACACAGAAAAACAAAATTAACAATGGAGTCCATGGGCAAAACGATCAACATGACTTCAGCAACAGTTTGGAGAAAGTTGAAAAAAGAAAACATCAAGAAGTGTGTTTATTACTGTACACTAAATCTTCACAGGTCTTTCTTATTTCTGAATCATGATTCTCCTTGGCTGTTTGTTTGGCCCCTGCAATTTGACAAAATGGGAAGCCTCACCCCTTCCTGAGGCCAGTCCTTAGCAGAGGATACATTTTTGGTGAGTGAACGCCAGTCACACTGAGAAATGGTGAACATTTACAAAAGGTTTGTTAGAAATGTGTTGTGTTTTGTACTAAACCGGAAGAAATAGCTCAGCAACATGGCAGCAACCAACCATGGTTTCAAATTTGTTAGTGGGACTTATCAAGGGCCTAGTGTTGAAGGAGGATGTGGCAAGAATCAACAGTGGTCTTTATGCTAATGAATGAGGCAAAGATATATGTATAAGTAAAACGAACACTACTCGCACGTCTGTGCACTGTTTCATGTCTCTTCCGCATTGATCACAACCATTTTAGCTTGCTTTGAGACTGATACTGTCTTTGCTAAGGGAGGGGTGTGCCTTCCGATTTTGACAAATTGCAGGAACCAAACAAACCTAGACCTGCTCATGCCTTTCTTTATGAATTCATTCAGTGAGCATTAACACTTAGTAAAATCATAGCCTAGTAAAGTTATTTACCCTTTCAGCTCCATGGCTTTTCTTATGACTAAAATTTGTGGGAGAGTCAAGTGGAATTTTTGTGATGCTGGTACACATAGGTAGAATAAACCTGGATGCAATATTGTGACTGTAGGATACAAAGTGCTAAACAGTAAGGAGATTTGTACTGCTCTAACTAATCTCAGCTTGTAAGCTGCTCAAAGCATCAGCTGAACACCAAATTGTCTTACCTTCTTATGCTTTTGCAGGGGGTTAAGATGAATCATCAGACGAGCAATGAATTATGACCTGAACATACTGAAATTGATGAGGAAACTGTTGACAACCTTACAACATAGTCTTGTGTCCATAGGTGTTGTCTCCCTTCTCCCCACCACACACTAACACATTCTCCACCTATTAGCCACTGAGAAACAGACTACGTGTATTATGTATTCCATTCAAGGAATTGCGTACGATTTTATGCTACAGCCACTGCAGATTGACATTTCTGGATGAAATGAATTGAATTCTACAGGCGCAAAATATCAACACACATATTTAGCAAGTACAACAGAAAGACTAATCTAATATTTATGCTCTCTATTGCCATGCAATCTTCCTCATTATCATTTTGCCCATGTGTTGACATGGAACATCCTACGTCAACATTATGCTCACAGAACAGCCTAGGTCAGATTTTTTGCAAAGGTAGACCTTATTAGATCAAGGTCCACGTTGACATGTTAAAAACCTGAAAAGTGTCAATATTATCCCACCAAAAATTACAATTGCAACGACACCAACTAGCTGCTTTTGCTTCGCCATAAAAAACATTATTTTCCAAATTTCCTCAAAACGGACAAATGACATAAAACCTTATGAAAGTAAAGGGACTATAATCCACAGGGATGAGGTCAGGAGGAAAATGGCATGATACCATACAACCTTTTTATTGAGGGGGCTTGAATTTAATTAAACTGTTTAAATCGTTGAATTGAATAGGATATGATTTTATACATCAACATAAAGCAGGGACGGCAGCAGCCAATAGCAAAATATTCAGAAATGAAATTCAACATAAGGGTTACTTTCCATGAAAGTTGCTAAATCATTTATTCCATTCTGTTTTCTTGTGAATATGCTGCCTTTTTCAAATCTGATTTTCTGTATTCCGAAAATTGTCAGCATTTCAAAAAATACAAACAAAAACATTACTTGTGTTGACATGATCATTGCGTTTCACATGGCGAAGTTGGAGGAAAATACAGCTTTTTACTGGTGTGACAAGACCCACTTAATCATAAAATTGTTAAGTGCTTGAAATTTTGAGCTCACACAAGATTTCTGATACTATTATTAGGGATAGCAGTAGCCAATGGCAAAATTTTCAGCTACCAAGACCAACATACAGGTTTCTGTTCAATACAAAGGTTGCTTTGTTATTCCTTCTACTTGCTTGGAGGTGGTTTTTTTTCTGATTTTTGGCTTTCCAAACGCTTTCGGCATGATGTTATCAGAGCCCACCTAAAATTAAAAACAAAATAGCACGAAAATAAATTATTTTGTCAAGAATGAACAATGTTATTTATTTATGATCTCTATACTGAAGAGAAAGGTCATAGCCCATTTTATTTTTATAATTAAGCCCATAAATCACATGGGATGTGTCATAGCCCATTTGAGCTTTAACTAATTAAGCCAATCAATCAAAGGGGATAAACTTCAAACTTAAATGTGACCTGATTTGTGAAAAAAACATTACATATTATGCCAACAAGGAATATCTATAATCCACTCTCTTCAGTTAACAAGTACAAACCTTTAAACCTATGGCTAGTAACAGCAAGATGAGGCAGTAATTGAGGGAACTGTAAACAAAATTTGTAAATCATTAGAGACGAAAATGTCTGACTAGACTTTTGATTAAATATGTCAATATCATGTCTAAATTATGATTTGCAGAAACAACACGACTGGGCAGAATTAATGTATACGATAATATAAATGCTGAAACTCAATTGCACCCAACCTGGAATTTGGAACACAATAAAACACAATCTTTTTTTTTTCCATATGTGACCTCATAACGAATATGAAACTGTACACTAAGTAATTAGATTGAAGAATTTATACAGCATTGACAGACTTCAAAAGTACGTTTGATAAATATCAGAATGAAATACATGTAGATGCAAAGTAGCACAATGTGGTGAGCATACACTGCGGAAGAAATGAGTAGTGTAAAAAGGTAAAATGCCTGATTCTGTTTTCAAATGAAGTTCACACACACATACCCTCAAGCACGGGATGCCATTTTCAGTTCTAAAATTAACAAAGAAGACCACTTACAAATAAAACTTATCTACTGTCCATTGCATATGTATATAATAATGATTCCAATACAACTAATATTTCAGTAAATATATATTTGTGTCACTGTTTGATTAATTTCAGTTTTCATATCGCATTTGAAATTGCTACACTGTATGTGCTAAAAACAGTGACTGGGTTATTGTTTGCTTGCTTGTACCCTACTCGTTTTCTATATACACTGGGCTTAATGACAGTTCAAAACAGATGTATCAATGTCTCTTTAAAAGCCATGCAAATCTGATCAGAATGGTATGAGATGGCTCTGAGGTTCTCTTATTACTGGCAAATAGGTTTTTGAAAACAAAAAAAAAAACAAAAAAAAATTTCTATTTCTACGCCTAAGAAACAACAACAGGATGAGGTTGAATGCAAGTACAATAACAATATAAGTCTGCAGTCAGGTAAATGTGTGGCGGTCTAAGAAAACCCACTGGAAGTTGCAGACCAATTTTTGCACTAAGTGTAAAACAAGGTGATTTTTGCATTCGAGGTTGAACGGGAATTTTATTTTTACTATAACATTAATCAACATTCTATTAATCTCCTCTAGAATTCTGCACATAAATGCCTTTGATATATTATTTTCCATGTGTTTTGACATGGATATATGATGTTAACTGCCTGCTTGCTGCTTGAAAGACATTTCCTCAGTTTTAAGATTTGTCATTATGCTATATCTCAGCTTCAAAATAAAGGCTTGATACGAAAAGGATATTGTTTAGAAATAAATAAGGAATACCTGCACAATAATATCTTCATTATGAAAATTTGACCTAAATGAAGAGTTTTCCTTGAATGCCACACACTTAAATGCATCTGAAGTTCTCTTAATGATATCGAGTGGCTTTCTTTCAAGAAAAACAAAACCTTTCAAGTCAACATCTACAAACCAACAATTAGGTCAGGTTGGGTGCAGATCCAATTACAACGCAGATCTGCAGTCAGATATATCATTACTTAAACATGGGCATAAATAAATAGTAAATGGAAAGGAAAATATAGTTTGTGACTGTCATTCAGTATGGCTGCAACCTGAAAACTATTTAATGTCAACAGCCTATTATCATATCTGAGTTCTATTGTGACGAGGATATTCAACTAAACTCTGTTTAGTTAAATGGACCATGCTACTTATATCTCAGCTGTAAAAACAAAATTTAAAAAAAAAAAGGTTTAATTTGTGACGAACACATCCTATAAGCAGTCATACAAAAATCATCCAGTCTTGAAATACAATATCATATATAAAAATCAAACAGAAATTGCTGTCAGATATGACTAGTTGTATGTGAACATGAAACAGAAACAAAAACAATGGTATGAACAAAACATCTTTTTCATGCCTCTAGCAGCCAGTCAAAATGAGTCCTAGTTTGCTATTTCAGCACCAGTAGATACCGCATTCTTCTACACAGTGAGTGAATAACTGCCAACACACAAATTCATGCAATTTGCAGAAAATAAAGATTAGATCTGAAAATTAATCCCGTAACTAATGAGCCATGCCACTTTCCCATTTCAAAAGTTTAACTTTCAATTATAGCTTAAATGACAATTTGTTTGGAATTTCTCCTCCAGCACCAAGCAGAATGCATCTCTACGGTGTGCAAGAGCCACATAATAGGAGAGTGACCATTATAAATTGTTGTTAGTTCCATTGAATTTTTTTATGCTTAAATTGTGATCAGTCACTCATCAAACATCCAAAGACACAATTATAACTGATACCATATCTTTGTGAAGTTTTCACTGGATCCGGTGGCTTTCTTGTGCACATTTGATATTGGATGATATTGTCAGAATGCAAGTGATCAGCGCCTATAAATGGCAGCGGCACTGTATGCTCCCCAGGGAGTCAAGAAAGTTCTAGAGTGATCAGGCCTGCTGGGGTAATGATAGTGTGAAGTCGCGTGAGCGGGCATTAGCCTAAATACGAGACTTATAAACCGCATTATTATTATTATTATTATTTGATGTTACAAAATTGAGTTAGTAATCTTTTTCTTATAAAGATGTCAATGATCTAAAAGCTTAATGTATAAACTTATGTCCAGTGAAAAATATTTAGACCACGCACTTTCGTGGCTTACAGATAGTTGTTTGATAGGGTAGGGGGCTTTGCCTTCGCAATGGAAAAAATCCAGAGAAAACTGAGATCAACTTTACACAACAAAGGTAATCTAATCTAATGTAACTCATAAAATCCCTGACATCCACAACGACTTACCAATAGTCCATAAAATTAATAATTTTGTGTACACAAATGACAGTACAGTGAAACCTCCACATTAGGTGAAAAGTTAATTAGCCTCATTATTATTAGGTAAAAAGTTAATTAGCCTCATTATTAAATATGATTTAACATGCAGAAATTTATCTTAATTATATAATTTCATTAATCAATGAACCTGAATAGTAAATTATCTTCAGTAATTATGATAAAGTTCATTTATATAGCACAGACCCCCCACTCTGTGAGCCCTAGATGCTTTACAAAAACCATTCATTTTCTTTGTTTCGCTTAATCTTCATGATGCTGTGGTAAAATTTATTCTACCATATCCTTGCTATGCTTGAATGTGGCAATAGAATTATATGCATCTCCTTGCTGAATTAAGGGGACAGGGAATTTTGAAGCCCAGTGTCAGCTGATCGACAATATGTGCAGTGGTCAATACACGAAACAATAGTCACGCAGCCAGATGGAGGCTGGATTTCAGGCACCTCGCGCTACTAGAGTTAACACAGCAGTTCACAAATACAGGGGCATATTCAACATCATTCAATAGTTTACCTTCTGGAAAGCTGTTTAGTAGTCAATCCCAGTCATTTATAATACACAATATAACGATCTTCATGCATTAAAAGTATCCTACTACAGAATCACAGTTCTATCAGTATTTCACAATATTTCGATAACAAAGAGCTCAAATCATTCTGGAGCTCAGCATGATATCTTGATTCCAAATCTAGCACCATAAACTTCATTTGACTGGCTGCAAGATGCACAATGATTTCAAATTTATGTGAGGCAGATTTGAATCTAGTAGGCATATCATTATATCTGTATGAACAGTTTACACATTTATACCCACTAAAAAAAAAAATTCTAATCGAAGGACACATAAGGAACTCTCCACTTCACTCCAAAGGCAAACAGGAACAAGCCAGCATACAATGGGTCATTTTCCTGAAATTAACTCCCTTGAATCTGTACGTGGCGCTCCAGATGTTTAAGTTTTTTTCACATTTTTCATTTTAGGTCCATTGTAATTTTAAATATCAATACCACATCTGTTTCATAACAACAAAATTTAATCATAGAGTTCTCAGAGGCACTTAGCCCAATCATTGAAATTTGGCACCCCACATCTGGCTGAGAACTGCTGATCAGCCCTTTGAAATTGATATGCATAAAGGAAGGCAAATGCCTGTCCCCCCAGAAAATCAAGAGTTGCAAGTTACAGCAAATTTCCACATTTCTTAGGCTTTGCCGCAGTTTAGCAAATTTCCGCAAATTTAGACATTTTCTGAATATTTGGTGCAAATTTTGCCTATTTGGGCCAAACATCGCACTTTTACTGCTAGGGTCGCAATACTGTGTGAACAAGAAGAAAGAAAATATGTTCCATTTCTACATTTTTATAATATGTCAGTAGCAAACAATGGGAAGTGGAGGTAAATATAAAGAAACTATGAAGCTATTTTTGTAACATTTTTGCAAATTTTGGTGCAATTTTTGCCATTTTTGGCAAGCAAATTTTGCAATGCTTGGTGTAAATTTTGGGGGACAGAAATGCAACATTGGGCTGGTAATGGTAACTTGCACAAGGGCTATTTTGCTCTATATCCTATTAATTTCAAGATTATACTAATATTATTGTTTAACTGGTGTCACAGTGAAATTTTAGAGAATTGTTTATGACATTTCAGAAAGTAACCTACGTGCAAGCATGTGCCTCTGCAGTTAATAGTATATTCAAAACTGATTCTCAGATTTACAAAGCTAAATAGCAGAAAATGGCTAGAAGGCCCTTTTGCCCAGGGTGTGATTCGAGAGTTACTGTTCTTTATATTTGAGGAAAATGACCCATTCCTTTCTCACCATAAGGTGTTCGTTTCTTGCCATTAGTATATGTTGTGAAAAAGAGCCGATGGGCAGCGTGGCTGAGGAGCGGCTGGCAAGTTGTACTCACAACCTGAGGACAATCAAGTCTGGGGTTGTGGGTTTGATTCTGCATCAGGTGATTTGTGTTATTAGGTCTTAGTACTCTTAGGTAGAACATTTAACACCTGATCCTCACTCTACTTAGATGTAAATGAATATCTGGCTATAAAGCTCATGAGGAACACGGCGCTCCACCCCGGTGACTAGCAATGATCTTATCATGTATTTCATATGTAATATTGTGTATTTATATGTATGATGAGTACTGTTCCATAAGTATGTTGTATGAATGAGATACTGTATATAAAATGTATGGCATTGTAAACTAAATTCTCTACAGGGTGAACTAAAGTCCCATTGTCCTCTTTTTTTTTTTTTTTT
>JAWQUT010000255.1:897098-916403 GCA_033807755.1 Ellobium chinense | reverse complement strand
CAAATGAAATTCTCCCGTTTCTTTCCAAAATAAATAACATAAGGACATCAAGAAAGAAGAACTAAAAATGGCCAAGGCCTTTCAGAATGTCAGGTGGTAAGAAGAAACAGCATTTGTCCCCTTTAGGGAACATCTGCTGTTTCATTCTCCACACAAGCTACAGTATTTTCAGCCTAAGGTTTTCTCATACAATGTGACATACACGTATACCTACACAACATAATATCAAAGGCAAAAAAAACAACAACTAAACTGAACAGCTCTAAATTAGCACTTTTCCCACAGTAAAGAAGGCCAAGACTTGTGCAGACTTAGAACACACATTAGTATTGATTCTTGCAACAATATCAGCCACAGATGATTTCTGGTTATCTTCTAACAGCAACTATTTTCCATAACATTGCAGGAGAAAATTGTGGATTTCAAGAGAGTCCCTGGAGATTCTACCTCCAGACCAAACAACAGGAGAACAGCAAAAGCTTCTGAAATTCCAGGAAGGTGCGTAGACTCTGATGAGATGTGACTAGAATACCACAGGATAATGCTGAAGCGAATAAATGCACTCTTTCTTCAGCCAATTTCGTGAAGAACTGCCTGTATAGATCAGTGAGACAACTTCAATGTACACGGTAGTTCTTCCACTTGGCAGTCATTAGAGACCCCATAGTGGCGGTACTTTAATTACTTAACACCTACACTAACCTCAAAAAAATTTCTCACCCAGCCAATGACTTGTCCTCTAGAAACAGCTATACTGGAGTAGCTTATCACACCAATTAAGTTATATGGCACTTGTTTACCCCGCCAGTCACTCAACCTTGA
Organism: Ellobium chinense; assembly: GCA_033807755.1. NCBI lineage: Eukaryota > Metazoa > Mollusca > Gastropoda > Ellobiida > Ellobiidae > Ellobium > Ellobium chinense. The sequence continues at coordinate 915,581 of JAWQUT010000255.1, read as the reverse complement.
ATGCAGGAGAATATGAATGGGTCCTAAGAGCTATCAACAATAAATTTCTAAGACATGAAGCTTTCTCCTCTGACACAAGAAGCAAAACCTTGTGGTGTAAAAGGTTCACAGACCCAGCTGGTTAGTTGCTTGCTCATTTGGCAGTGTTTATGATAACATCATCAAAGATGAGTAGTTCTCAGGCCCCTGCTGTTTGGTTGTATTCTATGTCCCTTTGTAATGCTGTTAATAACCATGCAGGTGAAACCAGCCATAAGCTAATCAAAAAAATGTAAAAGTGTTATTACAATCCATTGTCTTTGTCTCTAAACAAAGTTGAAAATGGAACAAAATAGGAAAAAAAGATAATGACACGCAACTTTACACTCTGTGCTCTTTTTTTCTGCAGGGTAAAATAACAGACGCCTTTTCATACATGAAGCACCTATTTGTGTCACCAGAAGTTCTGAAACAAAAACACAGCAATGATCATTGGCTGTGTTGCCAGATAACAGTGAACTGAGAACACAGTCAAGGGTAATCCATGGAGCCATGCTCACGTTAATGAAATAACTGTGGCTCTAAATTTATAATGAAGTGACATAATTTTTTTTATGCAGAAAAATCCAATCAGCTCAAACAGAACACTGGTCTAGATCACACAACAGCTATGATACTAACAAAACTACATACACACATAGAAACATATTCTTGGCTGATCACTCACTCAGACCTGGAAAGCCTGAAATCTAAACCTAAATTATCAGCAAATTGGCTAGGTCCCCATAGATACGAGCATAAACAAACTATTGCATTGTCTATTCAAGAAGCCTGCACTGCATATTTTTGGTCTTGTGAAATGCATACTTTCCAAGGAGAACAATACTTGATCATTTAAACACCAAAAGTTTAACCATCCAAGAATTGGAATCTTGGAGATGCCAAATCCTCCTGAAAACTGTTCTATACTTCTGGTGGAAGAATAACTATATCATGAGGAAAGAAAATGTTGGCTATTTGTGGGACAAAAGCTATGTGTGAATTCATGGAGACTAAGATATTCCCCAAAGAGTGTGGTGACTAAGTCATTAAAACAGAAAGAAAAAAAATTGCAAAATTATTTTTCATTGTGAAGTTATATAACCTGTACTTGTGGCAGCAGGTGAAGATTTCCTAGTGATGATCAAAATACAACATAAATTTATCGTTCGCATACTAGTAAGAATCTTGTGAATCCAGAATTTCTACCATATGCTAGGGAGGTTGCACATATGCATCATTGATCAACACACCCCTTCCCCACAGATGATTTTGAATCAGAGTGGAGAATGAATCAATTATTAAAAAAAAACTTGCTCAGTATCTGAGAAGCCATTCCACAGCTGTTTCTTTCCAGAACTGTGTGAATTTTGTTTGCCCGTTCCTTTAATCCCAAAGATGGTCCTTTTTCAGGTTTTATTAGTTCAGGACACCTTGAAGTATTCATCTGAATATTGGGCTGTGTTGTAGACAAAGCACTGGGAGACCCCAACCACACATCAGCATTCCACTTTTTAAAAAATTACCAAAAATTGCTGCGCACGCCTGTCACCAACTGACCAGATAAACCTGTGAAGTTTCAAACCAGAAGTTGCAAAGTTGGCATTATGAGACCAAATTTCCTAATAAGTTTGCTTTTGCTCTGAGAAGGAAATCATGAATGCATGTGGATGTAATATGATTTTGGCTGCCCCCTTCCTTTTCCCAATCCCTTGTGGCATCAGGACACCTCAGCTAATATGGACAAAACAAATCTTTTGTGTACTGGTTCCCATCCTTCAAATCTTGAAATCAAGCACATGTGTCCACCTCTATGCATGCCATGTACCTCAACATTCTCTTTCTTTACAAGTAATTTCTATTTTGATTCATGTCATGGATCAAAGGTATGTGATGCAAAAGGCTCAGATACCCAGCCGCTTGGAAATAGCGTGAACAGGCTGGGCAAGTTCACCAAAAAGATCAGTTCAGGTCAGATTCAGTCCGAAGATCAAGTTTAGCTCAGTTCTATAAAAATTTAGCAGTTTTCAGGTCAGAACAGTTTCCCTTGGTTTTTGAGAGCAGCATTTGGTTCTGATTTGCAAGATAGATGAAACTGAACTGAGCTTCAGGTGGAAAATGTAAAGTTCAATTGAATTCAAGCACCCAAAATTGCTACACTTCAAATCCAACTCAGCACATCCATGATAGCTATCAAGCTCACATCAAGTTAACGTAAACTGAATTTATGCTCATCAAGTGCATTAATAAGGTTTCAGTGTTCTGCCCAACCCTTACTGTGAGTCCATATCTTTTGCAACCTGTCAAAATAAAGCTCCAGTCACTTTTTCGCTTAATCAAGGTGTTGATATGAAACAAAAGCTTAATGGGTGTACTTTCATCACATGAAAAAAAAAAAAAAAAGGACCTGAAATAATTTTGGCTCAAGATACATCTGAAGTAGCAGGAGGCTACCCAAGCCATGGCAAAAATACTAAGAAAATGTAACTGAAGAACAATTTAAAACATAAATTTCATCTAATATGCCTCATAAAAACTCAAAATTTATCCATAATTAATGACCATTTACCTATAAATTCAATATTTTTTTGTAAAGAAATTTTTCTTTTTTCTATTCTCACATCATACAAAAATGTAATACCAGTTGGTCCTCTTTATCTTCAAAGCCTGATATCTCAAGTTACTAGTTTNTGGTTAAAAGTCTTGAAAAAATGTGTACAAAATGCCGGTTCTGTCTTCTGGTTTCCACCTTCAAACTGCTGAAACTGAACAGATGACAGTGGAATGACACCCATATCTGTCTATAACTTTCAAACCAAATACTCCCTTTCTCAACAAGTGATTTCTCTTTAGAATTAGGATTGTATAAACTTGTGTACAAAATGTGTACTATTTGTGTACTATTTGTGTACTGTTTCAAATCTTGGAATAAAGAAATCAGGTTTGTGCCAAGAAAACGGCACCATATCTGTCAACATCTTACAAACCAACACTTCTGTTCCCTTCTAGTGATCTCTCTTTTGATTTAGGATCGTGTAAGCATGTGTATAAAATGTGTATTTTGTGTAGCATTTCAAATCCCTGGAAATTAAGAAATCAAGTTCAAGCCAAGAAAGTGACATAATATCTACCTACAATTCACAAATCAAGTACCTCTCTATTCCACATCTCATAAATCAATACTCTCTTTCTCCACAGACGATTTCTCTTTTGATTCTGAGTCACATTTCTCCAGGCTTTCCAAGACCAGTACGGACTCACTGCTCTCTGCCAGGGTCAATGCGTTCCCCAACATAGTTTCAGGGTCTACATTCAGGGATGAGGTCGAAGCTAAGGATGATGATGATATAGATAATGGTGAAGATAAAAAATGCTGGGGAGAAAGCTGATGGGGGCTGTCGTCGGAACCCATCTGGGGTACTATTGAGGAGATCGCAGTCTCTATAGCTATTGATGATGGCCTTGATGATGGTGATGATGATGTTGATGAAGATGGAGATACCGACGACAGTACAAACTTTAACCCTCTCTGACTGTCTCCAGTACCCTCTGACACTCTATCCTCCTCCCCTGAGAGCGACAACTCCTTCTCCACCCCTGACTTAGAAATTTCCTTTTCTGCTGATGAACGGGGTGACTGTGGTGAGAGGGATTTCTCTTTTTCTCTTGACAGCAGATTTTGTGAAAAGTCTGGATTGTTGTCGATGCACTCTTTTCCAGATCCAGAGTCTTTCCGTGATTTTGGGAACTCCTGGATTGCTACCTGAGAATCTGTTTCACTAGAACTGTCACCTTTTCCTCCAGTGTCATGGGAGGGTTTTGCTATGAACTCGTGAGAGAGGAGGAGGTCACGAAGTTGGGATGAAGATCTTGTGATGGACTCCACGCATAGTGACATGCGGTCTTGGTGCCGCTTGCTGGAAGAAGAGTAGACCAGGTCCCGAACTGCACGGCAGATCTGTATGTTGGCTGAGGCTATACTCATACATAAACCTGAGGGAAAATGAAAACTAAAGTGAAAATAAGTGTTTATTTACCACATAAAAAATGTTTTACAATGCTGTACAAAGTTATACACCTCACTCAAAATTCATAACAATGCATAGAGAACACACAGCATTATATGTAAATATATAATATTACAAATAAAATACAGAACAAACTCATTGCTTATTGTTGGGCTGTAGGCCCTAGTCCAGTATAGCTAAAAAGCCAGATATTCATTTCCTAGTCCAGTATAGCTAAAAAGCCAGATATTCATTTTTATACATCTGAATGGAGTGAAAATTGGGAGCAAAATGTCTTTCCCAATGATACAGCACATCTAACACAGAGTCAAACCCACAACCCTCAGGTGATGGTCTTTGTGAGGGCGACTCATAAACCACATAGCCATGATGCCCGTAAGTTGCAGATAAGTTGTAACTCTTGATGTATACAACAATGAGTTTATGAAAACATGAAACTATAGAATCAAAACCAGGGTAAACAAGTTAACCAAAGAAGTCAGTTCTGATCAAATCCAGTTCACTAAGGAACAATACCCTAGTGACTAGCCTGCCTGTCTGCCTGTCTGTCTGTCTGTCTGTCTGCATGTCTTCTTGCCTGCCTGCCTGCCTGTCTGCCTTTTTGCCTGTCTGTCTGCTTGTCTGCCCACCTGTCTATCTGTTTGCCTGCCAGCCTACCTACTTATCTACCCATCTAACTATCTACTGACAGATCTATATGTCATGACTTACTAATTTGTTTTCACTAGCTTCTGAATCTGACAGCATATATGTAGCTGTCCCAGCAATGAGTGAAAACAATTCCAAAATGTCAGATAAGATGTTGTTTCATCACATATTCCTCACCCATAATAGTCTTGTATTTTTCCAATCCTTCCGGACACAATTCTGCGGGGATGCCTGTAAAACCCTCTTCACTTGCAAAACTCAGCAAGGCTGCACTCGCAGCAGTCACAGGATCACAAAAAGTCGCAACTCGCCTTAGGTGGGTTTCCGAGGGCGAATGTTTGAAACTTTTTATGCTGGATACAAGACAGCCTGTTGTAGAGGTGATGGCTTTCACACAGAGTTTGAACTGGTCCTATTGGAAGATGTGACAAAACGAATTAGAGCACCTGCGGCATTATCGGACAGTCGGGAATCCTGGACAATGATTATAAATAATACATTTTCTTTCAAGTGAATTCCTATAATAAAGAAATAGTTATATTAAATTAATTAAATATTAAATTAAATATTAAATATTACGCATTAATATGTACCTCACTAGAAGTAATTACTGATTAAAAAAAATTCTTTGGCACTGAAATGAATTAGTCCAGTGCAATGAGAAATTTGGAAAGACATGCAAAGGCATTATAATTGGAATTATTAAAGACCTGTTTATTCTATTTTTTTTTAAAATTTGTCAAGATTTTCCTACAAAATGTTAAAAGCTTTTTTCCTCATGTGATTTTCATCACATGTATCACTGTTGTCCCCTGCATCATCATCTTACCAGTGCACCATCATCACTTTGTCCGTTCATATAATACTGATCATCATTATATGATTTGTTATGGTTGTATTCAATGTCATGAAAAATGTATTTGTATGTTATGCTTAACAGACAAATAAAGTTGAGTTAAAAAAAAAAAGTTCAACACAAATGTTACCAGAACAAACCATAATATGTATTGATAGCTGAGCTTTCTACTAGTATTTTGGGGTGCTCCTTTCTGAGAAATTGTGGCCTTGTTTTCTTCTCGAGGATTTATTTTTGTGAGCCCTGCATGATAGATTTCTCACTAATATTTGATTACTAGCAATCTTGACAAGTATTGGCTCTAACATGCCACACAAAATCAGCAAACCGTATGACAGAAGATGATAAACAAAATTATCAGATCAAGTTCATCAAATCAGGGTTGCCAGATTTCTGAAATCACCAAACTGGCAACACTGCTTTTTAATGTTGTTTTTTTTTTTTAATGTTGTAATTGATAATGTCCAAATAATGAGGGGAGATATCTAGAAATAAAAATTTCTTTAGTGTTTCCCTTGTTGGATTTTTTTCATAGAAGATGAATTTCACAAGTCAGACTCAACTTGCAAAATTTGTGACAATTAGATCCTTGCATAAGCAAGTAAAAAAACATCCTATGGTAGGCCCAAAGCAGAACATAACGTTTTTGCCATGCATGTCATATCAACGTTTGATTACCCATATTTTACCATGTTCGTAGCCTGGGTTCTGATAAACTGAACTGAAGTGAACTGATGTTAAAGAATGTGCATTTGGTATGGATAAACATGCCCCACTGTACCTGATCATTTGCTTCAGTCGTCTTTTCTGCTGCCTGTCGGCATATTTCTGTCATTATAGTGAGAGACTTTGTCAATGTACTGCACAGGTCAACCTGATAGACGGATGAAAGTATGGATGAGTAGGCAGATGGGAGAAGAATAAAAGCTTAAATGAATGGTTGAATGAACAGATGGATGGACTGCTGGAATGATGGGTTGATAAATGTAAAGATGGATTATGGGGGGATGAAAGCGGGGCCACTGTGCATGATTTCAAGGGAAAAGAGAAGAAGAGTACCAACTTTTGTTTCTCGTTGTGACCATATTGTTGTCTTGCTATTGGCTTGCCTGGTTCAGTACCTGTTTGTGTCATACATTCAATCTTTTATCACCTCCACAATTCATCTTCACAAGGATACATGTATGGTTAATAAATAAGTGCCTCTGTAAATAAGTACACTTTTGGATGGTCCCAAGATGTATGCACTATCCATGCTCCACTGTAGATAAGATTTGTCAGTGAGAAAGATGGAAAGACATATAGATAATGGATAGATACCTTAGTTCCTCATAAAGCACTTAGCTTTATATCTGACAGGCAATGTTTCATCTGATTATACATATGAAAAAGTTATCCCTTTCAATCTTTATGATACAAACCAGCAAATGGGGCTGCAAATCACCAACCCGGGACCTTTTCAGTCTTGCACAGGTAAACCGAATGTCCAGGTCTGCCTGAGTGAGTTGGTGGACATTGGTCACGGGTCCTGCCACAGCTGGTTCTGACCCCGGAGTACTGACTGCTATGAGGTAGGCGATATGGGCAGACAATTCAGAGAGGTTGATGACTGTGGTAGTCAGCTCCTGAGTCCGGTGACAAAATGATTTCCACTGGATTTGTTTTGCATGTACCTGTGAACACATGGACATAAAGACATGTCAAAAATCATTTGCTCTATTGGAACATCAGTCTGAGATGTATCAATAACATAGCATGAAGCAGCCAGCCTCGTGCTCTAAATCTCTTCTGGATACATCAACAAAAGATACACGACTGTTATGGGCACTTGCAGAGTCAGAGAGAGATCCAAACGCTAGTGCCTGCTTTTGACTTTTATGCTCTTGACTAACTGGGAAGCAAGTAGTTTATTAATAGCCTGAGATCAATGCAGTCAACCGGCAACCTACCTGACCAGCTAATGTGGCCAAAATCTCATCCCATTCTTTTTAACTCTTGAGGCTTGAGGCTGCATGACCACTGTCACGACAGTTGCACACGTTGCTTGCTGGCTAATCAACTGACATCGTGCTGTAAAATTCTACTACAGCTTCATATGGTTGGCACTAGCATGCAAATTCATTCATAGCATCACAAGAGTTAATTCTTGAAGTTATTGAATTGAACTTTAGATAGGTAATTATTTTTGTTGTTGTTGTTGTTGGTGGTGTTGGGGGTGGGGGTGGATCACCTAGTACAAAAGAGTATTAAACAATTCACCCACCTGTGTTGAAATATCCCTTGAGAGAATCAACATCTTGTTAAGCTGGGCAATGACTTTGTCCCGGTACCTGACAAAATTTTCTTTGGTCAGTGCCAGGTCATCTGTCCGTGTGAAGACGGGTCGAGGGATACAGGAAATGAGGAGCAGTTCCGAGACCGTCTGAATTCGGGTGTGGCACTCATCAAAGACGAGGACAATGCTACGCGCATTATCACTCATCATCCTCAGTTGTGCCTGGTCAATGAGGGGTCATGCTGTGATTGGATCTATTTTCAACATCACTCGTTCTGAGCTCATTGCGTTGTCTGGACTTCATCCTGTGAACATTACATGAGGCAGGGGAAAAGATGAGACTGGATTGATTGTCAAAAAGGGGGATTTTTGTGCTTTGACTTTTTAAAAAAACTTTTCTTCCCCAATGAGATAACCTGTAGCCATATGCATATTCCACAAATTAACTAACCTACTGCAAAAATCATGGTGAATACTATTAGTAATAATCATGGTGAATACTAACAGTAATAATCATGGTGAATATTACTAATGTTTTGGGAGTTTCCCGTGATTACCGCCGTGTGTTAACTAAAGTGAGGATTATACACCTAAATAGAACAACTGGCATTAGTTCTATACTCTCATAGCATATGTTCCAGAGCCCTTCGTTCCCAAGATCTTTGGTCCCTGGATATTGTCTTATGCGTGCCTGTTTCATTACAATGCATGAAAATGAACAAAAAAATCATTTTCAAGAGTGACATCATATGCACTGTTTTATACCCTTAACTGGCCATGTTTTGACCCATGTGCCATCGAGTGAGTACAACTGGTTTAAATCATGTTATTATACTTTCTGTTTCAAATCTGCTAAAATTTTACCACAACCAATTCATTTAATCTTAGACTAATCACTATATTGTTGCTGTAATGCTAGGCTGTCTCGGCTTCATGCAGGAAAGGGAAGGATTTTCAGTGTGGGAATATTTATATATAGGGTTCTTAGAATATAGGGCTGTAGGAAGGGAGGGCTATGGGAACAAAAGCATGTTCCTGATAACCCTTCCTGTGCATTGCATTACAGAGCATTGTATACTCTGAGTCTCAAATGGTTCTCTTCCTTGCACATGAAAATAAGAGTGCATATCTCCCTGTTTGGACTTAAGCAGAGATGCCTAACTTAACCCTTGTGACAGTAACTCAGACCAAATGCAGCTTTGAAAAGTAATTATATTACATTAACTCTAGTGGCACCAGAGACCTGCACTGCATGCAACATCTTTATTGTGTGATACAGTGTCAGCCATCTTGTCATTCGCTTCAAAGTCTGCTGTTCTCCAGACTATAAGGCACTATACAAGTTTGATGCTAGCACTTTCCAAGTCACCACTAGCGCGCAAATAAATCTAACGCTAGTGTTTCCAAGGTCACCATCAACATGTAAAAAAGTGACATCTGCAATCAATGCAACCTCAGTGTCATCTGCATTACTGTGTAGCCATGACGACTAACATTCTGTTGACTGTAAGGCAATTGCATAAGTCTGAAGCTAGCTTACCTCCCATCATCATCATATGCAAAAAGCTCACTTTTATAGGAGAAGAGTATCAGTGGGAACTGATTCCATGCTTGCTTTACAAGGGTTAAAATCAGGCTTGAAATTTCCTGAGAGACTCTTCTTAAAATTCACTTCAGCTGGTGCCTCTGAAGTTAGTTTTAAAAGGTCATTTCATAAAATCGCCACTTGATCATTTGGTTCTGACCAAGATCTCCTTAATGAATAATAAGTAACAACGGTGACTGGATTTTAGATGATCCACTATAATTGCTAAAGAGCTAGCAGGGATCATGTAAATATTGACTTTACAGAGCTTTCTTATAATCATTGTAATTATCATTTATAATAAGACCTCATCACAAAATTGCTCGATTTGTTAGCTTGTTGTTTAACATGTTACCACAGGAATAGGTTTTGCCACTGCAGCCTAGCAGTTCTTGTGGAAGAGTGAGAAAAATTTATATGGAGAGAAAAAGGGGGCAAAAGGGTAAAGGGAGTGAGAGAGGTGGGGAAGGGAGAATAACAGTTAAGTGTGTTTTATCCCATGTGGCGCAGGAACTCAGGTTGCACTATTTACGTATTGTATTTTATAAGTGATACAGACATCAGCATTGTATCTCATCACAAGAGATGATCAGGACAGACTAGCTTGGCTCTTCTAAAAACTGGAGCCTACTGGCAAGTTATACACTAAGGCAATAACATGGAATGATTAAGTGATGCTGCCAAAGACTCATATATGCACTAAATCATTTTTAAATGGAAACAGAGTTAGATCTAGACTACATATCTAGATCTTATAATGGACTGATTGCATAAAATGTTGCACCTTAACTCTGGTCCACAGCCAAGAATTCTGAATGAGACGTCTCTAACCAGAACTCATTCCTACTAATATAATAAATCTAAACCCTACCCAAACACAGTCCCTACCTTAACCCTGAGCCTATGCCCATCGAGACAGGTGCATCAGTCAAGGCGGACTCAAGGCAAGTCCCCAATCCTAACAACTAATAACTATTGAGACAGAAGCAGAAGTNTATCAGATTCTGAACGTAGGTCAAAGTAAGAATAGGCCTGACAAAGAGCAAATAAATAGGATATCGGCGGTGTTCTTGTTTAACTTGCCACGAAGGCCAAGGTCGACCAACGGCATTTTCGGCTGGTAATCAGTGATTATTTGATTGTATTGACCCTTCGCCCCTGGATGCTTCCAAAGACTCATATATATGCACTAAATCAGTAAATCATTTTTAAATGGAAACAGAGTTAGATCTAGATATCTAGATCTTATAATGGACTGATTGCATAAAATGTTGCACCTTAACTGTGGTCCACAGCCAAGAATTCTGAATGAGACGTCCCTAACCAGAACTCATTCCTACTAATAAATCTAAACCCTACCCAAACACAGTCTCTACCTTAACCCTGAGCCTATGCCCATCGAGACAGGTGCATCAGTCAAGGCGGACTCAAGGCAAGTCCCTAATCCTAACAACTAATAACTATTGAGACAGAAGCGGAAGTGTGAGTCTCATTTGGAATTCCCAAATTCCTCCCAAATCACCTATGTGTGGAGCTATCTCATTTAAACACCTGGAACCATTTGCCAATGGCCTAACTGAAATTCACTGTGTTATTGGTTTTATTGATTAACCATGACCTGAATTTGTGGACATATGCCAGAGGACAGCTGCTTAATTTTCAATGAATGTATCATAATAGGTGTGTGAGGCTACTAACGAAGCTTTCAATATATTTATTGATTACTTAGAATAAAGTTTTGAGTCGTTGTCCAGTGAGCCTTCATCTACTCACGCATCCAGCACTGCAAGCTGCATCTGTTCAGACAGAACCATGAATACAAAGCCAAGGGCAAGATAACATGAGTGCGTTGATGGCAAATCGAAATTGTGCTACATTTAGGTATAGTCTACCTTAAAAATGCAACAGGCATCTGAAATGAAATCGCTGACTAAATCGTATAAAAACTCTTCACTTTCCTACATCTTTCAACAAGAAGGGTGGGGCCCTTGTCCTTCCTTTTGAGGCGATTTCTCGATCAGCTGTTGGAACGATTACGAAACGAATGCTACACATTCAGTTGCAAAAACAGCGTGTTTATCGACTTCTTCTGTCTGTACTGTCAATAATTTTCCTTTAGCGTGCTTTAACGAAACGAAATAAATGTTCACCGCTCATACTATCAATTACCAGTTCATTTTTGGTGGTTTTTTGTTTTTTGTACCGATAAATGGGGGAAATGGGACGTACCAAGCAACACACAACAGAGGAATGGAGGGAGAGAGGAGACTAAAAAATGAGGGGTGAAGAAGGGAGAGGAGCAATGTGGGAAGGGAGGAAGGGGAGATACAAAAGTTAATGCAAGGCATGGGGAATTAAGTTTGGCAGGAGAATGTAGGACAGAAAGGGAGTAGGGGAAGCTGAGAAGAAAGGGAAGAAGAATGGAGGCAGAGGGGGAACGAAGGGAGGAGAAGGAAAAAGTGAAGGGAGAAAATAAAACATGGAGGAAAGTCAGGTAGGAGAAGAAAAGAGGAGGGGAAAGAGGTTAGGGAAGAGAGGAGAAAAGAAAAATAGCTGAATACAAGAATACAAGGGACAGAAGGAAAAAAGGAAGGAGGGAAGGAAGGGGATGAAGAATGATTGAAAGACATGGAGAATTAATACAGGATCGAGAGGATGAAGAAGAACTGGAAATGACAGAAAGAGGGAGGCAGAGAAGCTAAGAAAGAAGGAAACAGGGTGGAAAGAGATGAAAATAGAAGTAGGGGTTAAGAAGGTAAGAGCGAATGGAGGAGGAGGCACTGCAGGAAGAAGGAGGAATTGGTGAAAGAACGAACGAGAGGAAAAACAACAGTAAGAAAGGACTTATGAAAGAAAAGGAGATGGAGAAGGCAAGGAATGAGACAGGATCGATAGCAAAGCATTGGGGAGAGAAAGAGAATAGAAGAACGGAAAACTCTGGAAGAGGTTGGGCAGGGAGGAAGGGAGGAGAGATGACAAAAATGAATGGAAACGGTTAAGAGGCAGCAGGAGAAGAAGAGAGGCGAAGGAAGTCGGACGGAGGAATAAGAGAGGGAGGGGAGGAGTGAGGATGTAAAAAGGAGGCATGACAAAATCCTGGAGGAGGAGAGAGAGAGAGAGAGAGAGAGAAGGAAACGGTGGATGGACAGAGGGAGGGAAAGCTCATGTAAGGAGAGAGGAGGAAAAAGAACCTCTTATATTTCATTATCGAAATTACTTATTTTCACACATGTCTGAAAAGTGTCACCAGCTGCCATTTGTAAATCATGATTTTGCTTGCTAAGCCGTGTGCATGTCAATAGGCATAGCCTAATATATGTGCTAATAGAGAGCTTTTATTTTCAAGTTCTGATCTCCGATCTGATAATCATCATCATCATCATCATCATTATCATTTGTTTCACACAAAATAAAATTATAATAGCGTCCACCAGTGTAGTACTATACAATTATATTTAAATTACAAAAAGACGCACACAATAAGAAAAATATGTCAAATTTTCGGAATTGAAAGGTCCCTCATCCGGAATAATAATAATAATGATAAGGAAGAAGAACACATGTGAAGAGACCTAAGACTTTATAGGGGTGCTAATTTAGAAGGATTCGATAAGGATTCATCATCATCATCATCATCATCATCATCATCATCATCATCATCATGCAGCTTATAAGTCTCGTATCCAGGCTCGTGTCTAATTACGCGACTTCACTCTATACTTACACCTGCAGGCCTGATCAATCTAGGACTTTGTCAACTCCCTGAAGAGTATTCTATGCCGCTGCCATTTATAGGAGCTGATCGCTAGCATTCTGACATAATCTCCTACTGCCTATAGCCAGGTACCCATTTTATAATCAAGTGGACTGGGAAAAAATGTGAATGAAATGCTTTTCCAGTGCTCATCGAACATGGCCGTGATCAAACCCATCATCTTAATACTAAATCCAACACTGCANAAAATGGCCAAGAGTGGACCGAAACAGACTGAAGGGAGGAGAGAGAGAAGGGGAAAAATCCGGGGCCACCTGAGCTTAAAGGGAGACAGACAGCACTGCTGACAGTCGGAGAATCAGAATGCATTAGACAGTGGATCTCGGATTAAACTGGATCATCAAGACGGAAAGACTTCTGCCGTTTTAGCCGAGATCTTTGTTTAAAGCGAGATTAGGTTCTAACATTAAAAAAAAATGATTTTGGGTGGTTGAGGGAGGGAGAGGGGGGAGGGGGGGAGATAACAGGGTTATTTTTATTATTATAAAGTAGATCCGAATGATTAAAGTCCTGCAAACTGCACACCCGCAAAAAAATAATAAGTTGACGTTAAAGAAGATGATGAATAATACGCTTTTCAGATAGTGCAGGATCCCATAGATACTTGAAGTAATTCAAATGGTAACGTATATAAAAAGTCTTTCAAACTGCACATAAAAACGGCAAAAGTAAACTAAAAGTAAAAGGATATAACGTAGATCCGAGTATTCGTTAAATGTTCTGTAACTTCCGGATGCTGTTGTTCTCCTAGAATGATGTTTCTTTCTTCAAAAGCACGAAAGACCGACAAATCAAAGATAAAAAGTTTGCCTACAGTCTTGGCACAAAGAAAACCATGTGGGTCGGTTAATGTGTTTGGCACATGGTTCACTGCGCTACCAAAGCGATTGATATGTTATGGGTAATCGGGTATGTTGAATAAAATGTTCTAGAGTCTCAATTTCAGAATTAATTAACTACGCTACAACGAAACGTGAGGTTTGCACGCCAAAGTTATAATAAATAAATTTTATAACGAGTATAGGAGACCTTGAGGTTCGTCTCTAGATTGCGGATTTCATCGATTTGTGACTAGAATCATTAATTGCTAAAATATCATTATTAATTTAATGATATTTGAAAGTGAGTGTTGTTTTATTTCATAGAAAACTGACAGAAGAAAGAGAAAACAGAGATAAAATTAAAAAAAAAGAGAACACAATTTTGGGCAAATATTACTTTCAGAGGAGCGATGAATTTCTCCTATTTCTAAAACACAATGAAAACTTTGTGCTGATGTTTGGATGTAGGAATTTGACGTCTCATCCAAATAGGCTTCTAACTAAAACGAAACTGTCCTCTATCAAGTGGGTGCCAAGCACAGCGATGGAGGTTCTCTAAATCTATAAGAAACAACCCCTCCAAAAAATCATTGATTATCATCCAACAATATGGCTGACCGATCCATGGCCTTCATATGAAGTGAGGAAAACTGCCGCCGAATTCTATAAATTTGTTTCGAGCGTACTCTCATTCTGGCCGCTATCCCCAATCTTCAACCTTTCAGTGCAGCGCCTAATTATGAATATCGGTCGAATGAAAGGAAAGGGTTGCAATGAAACCCATAAAATGACTGGGCAAAGCTAATCATAGTTACTACAGGCTATCGCGCTTTTGGCACGATCTTTGCCAACTAAAACTTTAGATTCTTTACCCGAAAAGGAGAGGAATCATGAAAGGAGAGTTACAACGACTGAAGAATGGTAAATATCGATCAGCAAGCAAGTAGACGATTCTCAGCTGAGTAAAAGAAGTATTAAAAAAAAAAAAAAGAATGGGACGGTGACCCCAGCATTCATCACCCTAGGATCATTTCAGTATATCAATGTATCGGATCGCCTAGTCACGTGAAATTGCGGAAACGCATGACAAATCATTACTGCTGTTCACCCACAATGTAGCACCTTAGTCCCCCGAGCTCTAAATCCAGGTACCAAGTAAAGTATGTGTTTAAAAAAAAAACCAACTAAATAAAATGAAGTGAGACGGGGACCCTAGTATTCATCGCCCTGGGATCATTCCAGGAACGTTGTTTTACGATATTTCTGTAGTTGCAAAGAAATCTCTGTCTTCATAACTTCTGGGCAAACAGGATACTACCTTAGATGCCGTCAGCAGAAAGAGTTATGGAAGTCCTCAGGATACCTTTCAGGATACCCGTGTATCGGATCACCAAAACCATATCCATAAAATAGCTAGTTAGTGTTACTATAGACTGACACATAGCCCATTCGGAACATCTATACATAGCGCCCGATCGTTGTTCACCAACGCTTTAGTTTCTTTTACTGAAACAAATAGCCGTAAACAGGAACTACAACGACTAAGGAATGGTGAATATCGATCAGTACAATCAATACTTTTGTATTTAAATAAAAAAAAAGTATTTTGAAAAAATAAAAAGAGTGGGACAGGGACACACACACACACGCACGCACGCACACACGCACACACGCACAGAGAGAGAAAGAGAAAGATCCCGGTCGTTGTCCACCAAAGCTTTAGTTTCTCTTATTAAAAAAAAAGAGATGAGTCATGAAGGAGAGCTACACGACTAAGGAATAGTGAATATTAATCGACTCAATAAATAAACAAACAAGATACACAGACACGCATGAGGTATATACATAGTAGACGATTCACTGACAAAGTACACACTGTGTACTAAAAAAGAAAAACAAGAAATAAAATAAGAAATAAAAAGAGTGGGACGGGGACCCCAGCGTTCATCGCCCTAGGATCATTTCAGGATACCAATGTATCGGATCACCTAGTCACGTGAAGTTGCGAAGGCACTTTACCCATCACATGGTTGAGCCAAGCAAATGCTTCCATTTGTGCCTCTTGACCCATAGCAACAGCTTCTAACCCGTATACTGACCCGGACTGTCACTGCCAAACTCCACCCCCAACCCTCAATTCCTCTGTGGTGGCGTATTATGGGAGGAACCTGGTCAGACCCAAAGCTTTACAGGTTAGTTCGGCATAAACTAACCGTACCAGGACCTTCGTCACACCGGACGTTAACGCCACACCGGAATAGGGGCCAGTTCCCAACACATAAGCTTCCGCTGGTTGGGTGGTTATGTACTATTGAATTTTCGGGACTTGCTTATATGACAAGCTATGGCAGGTGTGATTATGTTATGGTTTTAGGGGTAAATGGAATATGGCGAAAAATTAATTCAAACAGCAGTCGAATCGCTCACTAAACTGCACAAAAAGGTTTTGCAGGCTAGGTTACACAATTATGTGTAACGAATTTTATACAAACGCATCATTTTTATCTGAAATTTGATTAAATTCACAAAATTATATTGAAAATGTCCGCCATTGCTTCATTAAGTCTTCCCATCATGCCTTCATGTAGGTTAAGTGAATACTGTAAAACAACAGGGAATGAAGACTAGTGAACATCGATCAGTAATCAGTATGTATACACAGGCCGGTAAGAAGGTCACAGCTACACACCATCTAATCACAAATCGCGTATCCACGAAGATACATAAACAAATCATACACCGCAAGACCATGACCATTCTCTTCCCGTCACCCTCCCCTCCCCCACCCATCCCCCGAAAAAAAATTCTAGCTATTTGCCTATCTCCCCTTTCCACTAGAGAATTCCTATCTCTCAAGAAAATGACTCACTTATTCTGACTTTGACTCAAGATAATTTCCATCTTTTCACCCAATGCACAACATTAAAAACAATGGTCGATCGGCACAGTGACGGCTTTCCTGTTTGAATTCACCTTTGTATTCAAGTCAATTCTTAACGCAAAGACAATCTACAGAGTCATTAATAAGCTATTGACTGAGAAGAACCTGACTATTTGTGAATGTTCCACATCAACACAATCCGCTCATTGGACCACAGCCATGCTACCGAAATAAGACTGCATTAAATGTAGCCAAAAAACAAAACAAAACGCAGAGAAACGTCTCCAGCAGTGTTCGAAACTGAGACCCTTCACACGGATTTACCTCAAATACTCTACCTCTCGGTCATGCAGCTGGCGAAATGTCTTTTCAGGATACACACTATTCTTTTTACTCATATTCACAGCCTACCGACACAATGACGACTCAAGAAAAAAAGACATTGTCTATTTAAAAGCTATTTAATATCTGGATGTCCTTCATTCTTCTGATATTAAGAATCTAATCCAGCGTCCAGCACACACAAAATATGTTCACCACACTAACACTCATTATGGAATAATTTACTCCACATTCAAATTCACTCGGCCTAAATGACTCGGAAAGTCAAACCTTATATGGAACATTATATAGGTATAAATAGTATATTTTTTTAAAATGCAGTCTGCTGAGGCAATAAAAGATTCAGTGTATTAGAAAAGACTATTAGCCAAATTACATAGTGTTTAATGAGTACTGGGATGATCGGAAAAAATGAAAAGCGGAAAGGATGCAGAATGACAGAAAAAGAGACGGATGTAGTTCTTGAAGGAAGGAAGAAAGAAAGAAAGATAGAGAGAAAGAAAGAGTGACTGATGCATCGTTCAAAAGAAAGAAGGGAGGAAGAATACCGTGTTATGATATATGAAAAGAACCAAAAAACAACACGGCAGCAGAAAATATGATGGAATAATAGAAGGAATTGATGAACTAGAGAGCCAATAACGAATTTAGCTACATGCATCTTTCTCTGTCGCACACCTCAGCTCCCTCTCCTAATACTGTAAAATTTCCACAATCTATAAGAATAGCTCCATAAAGGGTTACCAAAAGTCCTTTGAAATGAACGTTTTAATCCAGTTTACAAACACAAGCATCATTGCTCATTACACTAGAAACAAATCTACCTAAGTATCATTAACGGCCCCGAATCCATTTCAACACACTGTCGAGAACGTGTGTTTTAGAGCTAACCCGTGTTTCGTGAATGGAAACTCACAACACATTCTCGTAAGGCCTATTGGAAAGGTAAAAAAAACAACAAAAACAACGTAAATTCGAGGCACAGTTAGACTAGACTACATTATATTAGCGTCTTAAATGTCGCGTTGATTGGATGGATGTTTGCCGACCAAAACAGAGGAAATGATCCGCTGATTGTTTCATCCTTCTAAATAAATAGATAAATAAATACGACTTTATTTACCCCGTAGGGAAATTGTTTTACAATGTCATACAGTGTTATACATCTCATTCATAATACAAACACATATTACAATACACATCATATATGTAAATACATAATATTACAAATTCTACCTCAACCCTTCCCTTCTC